>JAADXZ010000070.1:0-51320 GCA_023338055.1 Phytopythium mirpurense
ACGCCGCTGGTGGTCTTTCTGGAGATTAGGAAGTGAGTACTCGTTGCCACCCTCCTGCAACAAGCACTGCTCAATCGCACCCATCAACGTGATAAACACGTTGTCGAGCTTGACAATGTCAAGCTCATGCATGGTACGAGGCTTGGACGGCCTCCACCAACCCGTCAATGTTCAATATCACCTTAGTTTGCTACAGCGATGTAGCCCAAAGGCGCTAGCAGCGGCGGCCATACTGCCAGAGCGCAGCTTGCCGTCATGCAGGCGCTCGCAGAGGAAGCGGTACACACTAAAAGCACTCTGTTTTTAATGGCTGTCCGTCATTATTTTTACCGAATCAAACACCAACTTCGCGTTGAATTTTGTCGAATAGAAGCAATGCACATAATGCATTCGGACACTCAGAATGAATGCTGCACATAATGCTCTCGGACAGATGAGTATTATCTATAGTTGCCTGTCATTCTAATGAGTAAAACCCTTCCAAAATTGTTCACCAAGGGGGGTGCTCTTCAGGACGCTCTACTCCCTCTGGACCAAAATATTTGTCCGGTAACATAAAATGTGACAAGTGTTTTGGTCCAACGAGATCATCAAACTGGACAAGTTTTCTGGTCCAGAGGGAGTATTCTGTACGTCAAGGCGATCGCTGGCTTCAACCTATATTGACGTGTACCACACCACTTTAACCTTCAACGTGCTGAAGTGCATCATACCCCAGGAATGTCTTCTCCCAGCCACTGCGCACGAGTCACTAGCTCAAGCACGCCCATAATCTCATGTCTCCCATCAGCCGCGTTGCCTCAGTCGAGCGTTAAATACTTGGCGATCAGGTACCGCGCGAGGTCGTTCGCGCCACTGGAAGGGCAGGTATAACATGCACGTCAGCGCCATGTCTAGCTGAGTGTGCGAGCAAGTATGCCTCAACCCACCTGTGCTTGTAGATGAGCGACAGATTGTACGCCGCCTCGCGGCACAGAAGGTACTTCTCTGGCACGACACGGCCCTCGCGCTCGCTAAGCTCAAAGAACCGCAGCACGCGCTCGTACATTGGGATCGCCAAGTGGAACAGACCCTGTCAGTCAGCAATACCCGCCGTTAAAATTAGCTACCACCGCCGATCGACGAGTTGACGAGATGCGTACCAGCTGCTGATGCGCGCGACCAATGTTGTACCATGCTTCGACCTCGCGAACCTCCTTGTCGAGCTCACTTGGAGCTGCAAGCCGCATGGTCTGGTACTGCTGGAGGAAGGCGAACGCCTTCATGACTGTATGCTGTCGGTCGTTGATGGTGCGCTGCATGGACGCCGAGAGGAACGCGAGACCGATGCAAAAGAGCGTCAGCGGATCGGTCGGATGCTTCTGGTGCGCGAGCGTGAGCTCTCCGACCGTCAGAGACGCAATATCCCACGCCGAGGACTGGTGACCGGCGAGAAGGATCGCCGGGTAGCTGTCCGGGTCGTCACGCAAGAGCTTGGCGAGGAACTTCTGATGCCAAGAGAACACTCCAGTGATGGCGATCACCCGCGCGAATAGGTTCCAGTAGCCAAGGTTGCGAGGGTCTTCCATAATGTTGAGTCGCGCGCACTCGTACGCCATGCGATGCTCCTTGAACTCGAGTGCTATCACCAGCGCCATGAAGCGAAGCTCAAAGCGAAGCTCCGGGTGAACGATCTTGTCCGAGGTGTTGACATCAGTCAGCAGCTCGATTGCTGCCACGTACTTGCCCAGCTCCGTCAAGGTCTGCGCCACATCCATGACCAGGTTGTAGTACTCCTGCTCCCCAAGAGCGCGAGAGATGATAATCTGCTGAGCCACGCGCATCACAATGCCCATGAACGACTCGCGCTCGATAGGGTCCGTGATGTCGACCAAGTACTCGGACTTGAGCACCTGGAAGCCCATTGACTGAGCGTCCGCTGGCGAAATGACCTCGCGCGGCTCCACAGAGTTCGTCCCACGCCCAGAGAGACGAAACGACGTCTGGCTGAGCGACGTGAGGATGATCGGGATACCCACTTTGCACAGTACTTCTGGCTCGCCCGCCTGCTTTTTCAAGTGGCCCCACTCGACCAGCAGCTTCAGTCGGACCCCATTCTCCATCGCGTCCACCGACAGTGATGGGTCGTGCGCAGCCTGCATTCGAGCGGCTTCCTCGTCCTCGTCTTCCTCGTCCTCGTCTTCCTCCTCTTCCTCGACTTCGTCATCTTCATCATCCGCATCGGGATGTTTCCCGTTCTCCAGCGATCCGCTTTCTTGGCCTTCGCTATTACCCTTCTTGTCGTTTTTGCTCAACTTGAGAGGCTTGACCCAATACGGACGGATAGGCGGGTGCATCACTTCGGGCAGGTACTGGTTGAGCATCGAAATGCCGTGCAAGGGGTTATGCTGCTTTCGTGTCGCCTGCATCGCCTTGAGCACCAGGGACGGATCCACGGCTAGATCCGGCGACGCCGACTGGAGTGCGAGAGCTTTCTCGTAGAACTCGACCGCAACGTCGAACATCTCTAGTCGATCGTGGCACTCAGCATACTTGACCCAGATCTGCTCCAAAGGGAACTCCTCGCGCCCCAAGAGATGGTACAAGATCTCCGCCGCTCGTTGGTCCTGTCCTCCAAGCGCAATGTACGCGTCGGCGACATCGAGGTACAGGTCGCCAAACACTTCGACATCTTGGGTGAACAGGTGGCTGAACATGGACTCGGCCGTCGCCAAGTCGTGGTCGAACAAGTGGCAGATGCCGTACTTGACCGCGATGTCGAGCGGGAGGCCCCAGGCGTCGCCCTCAGTCAGGCCTGCCTCCTGTGCGGCGGCGTTGCGCGCGTCCAGGTCGTGGATGACGTTGATCGCCTTGCGGTACTTCTTGAGCGTGATGTACAGGTCTGCAAGCATGTTGACCGCGTTCAGCTCGTACTTGGACGAGTGGTGGCGCAACGCCGGCTCGATTGCCGCGGCCTTCTCAATGCACGTCTTGAGCGCGTCAACGGCCTCGTCTTCTTGCTCGTTGCAATGGTATGCTTCGGCGATCTGCATCCACAGCGACAAGTCATTCGGGATCAGCACCGTGAGCTTCTTGAACACTTCGGCCGCCCTCCGGTTGTCGCCCTGCTCGCGACAGAGCTCCGCATAGCTAAAGAGCGCTTCCTTGTCTTTCGGGTCCGCGCCGCTCGCCTTCTTGAAGCAGAAGAGCGCCTGGTCGAGGTTGTTTTCGTCCTTGGCGATGCGCCCCACTCGCTTCCACAGCTCGGCGTCTTGCGGCGTCAGCGTGCACGCAATGAGAAAGAACTGGAGCGCCTTGGTGCGGTCCTGTCGGTCCTCGTAGATCATGCCCAGTGTATGGTACGGGTCCGGGATGGTCGGCGCCTTCTTGATAAAGTCCTTGAGCAGCACAATGGCCTCGTCGTACTGGTGCGACGCGTACATCATGTTGGCCTCGCCCAGCACGCTCGCGAGCTCTGGCGGCACCTTGGTGGCCACCACGCTGCGCTTGCGGACGGCTCCTCCGCGCCGCCGCTTGCCCCTGCGGCCGCGCCTCCGCTTGCGCGAGCGGCCCCACAGCTGGCGCTCAATGTCCGAGTCCTCCTCTTCAACCTCCTCGTCCGCCTGCCTCGTCCTCCCCCGCGCCTCCTCCTCCTCGTCGTCGTCGTCGCTCGAGTGGGGCACGTACGCTTCATCACTGTCTTCTCCTTCGTCTGTCACCACGCGCGCATTAGAGCACGGACGATATAGACGCGTGCGCATCGTGACGCACCCTGGCTGAGCTCGCGGTGACCGCCCTTGTCCTCCTCCCCCAACGCGTCAATAGAGCCCGGACCGCCGCGACTCGAGTCGTCAGCGCGACCAGCAGCCTCCTCATACGCCTCCAGGTCCGCGGGCATATCGCCGTCGCCCATGGCGGCCTCCAGCAGCGACCGGAAGTACGACATATCCCCTCGGACAGCAACTTGCTGCCAGCAAGTCGGTCGCTCCTTGAACGCTTTTGGCCAACGATGCTCCAAGTTGATGTGGAGGTTGCGTGAGAGTTGCGAAGGTGTCGCGAATGTCGCGGCAAGCACTGTTTTAAAAACTCATGTCGGCAACCAACACATCACACACGAACGAAAATGAAGGGAATGGACGTCGATAGTGTCGCCGGCGATAGCGCCGTCGACAGCGCGTCGCTGTCGTGGCAGGAGGTGCAGGAGGTCAGCGTCGAGATGGAGAAGCTGTTCCAGGAGGGCGCGGCCAAGGACGCTGAGCGGCTGCGCGTGCTGATCCAAAGGCGGAAGGAGATCGCCGCCGCCGTGAAGGCGCGCCAGACCACTTCGAGTCGGCAGCTGCAGCGTACGTTGCTCCCTGCTAGTCGGGCCTCTTTGCGCTATGGACTGAATAGCGGTGTGTCTGGGTGAAAACGGAGGGTAGCACAGACCTGCTGACCAACCTGCGCGAGTGGGAAGACAAGGAGAGCGCGGCCAAGACGCGTGCCGAGCAGCTGCAGATGCGCCTGCAGGAGCTGGAGGCCATCAAGCGCGAGATGAACGTGCAGCTGGAGCGCTTCCGGCTGGACGAGCAGTCCTCCAAGCAGTCGTTGGACCAGCTGCTCGACAAGTACGAGGAGGCGCGCCAGAAGCTCGTCGAGTACACCTTGGAGCACCAGAACGAGGTGCCCGCCGCCAAGTACGTCCGCCTATACAAAGGGACCGGTCCGCCGGCCGTCGACCATGATTCACCTCACGCTTGTGATCAGACACCAGATGAGCCTGTACGCGTCGGTCACCGGCATCAAGTGGGACTTCACGGGCCAACAGGTCGCTGGCGGTACGTTCTGTGGTCAGAACCTCCGACGCCTCTGGGTTGGATTGTAGTGGATGGATGCAATGCCGACTCATGCTGCTGCGTTGCTTGGGCAGACATCCACGTGCCGTCCAAGCAGACGGTCGTTCGGTTCGAGGTCGACCCGGACGCCGACGAGTTCGAGACGGCCAATGCGCTATGGGACAAGATCGACCTCGCCTTCGACGACATCGACAGCGACCTGTAGGCTTTAGGACAGTGTTCAAGGCAGCAGGTCCCCCGTCACGACGCCCACCATCTTGCACGACTATATCCAGCGAAAGTCCGTTCTTGACGTTTCTTCGCCTGTTCGTCGTCCTTGCCCTCGTACTCTCTTCCGATCTCTCTCGAGTCTCTCATGGACTTTAGGTCGATCCGCACCAAAAACCATTTTTCAAATAATCCGATGTACCCGATTCAATTTTAACATATTGCTCAAAGTTTCCCAATTATTTATGATTGTTCATGGCGAGTGTTATAATTATTTATAATAAATCATAGAAATTTTACGGGCCTTGAACCGAGCCGAAGAAGAAGTCGCTGCAAGACGTCCAAGCGACGCGCGAGATGCCCGCCGAGGTGATCGAAAACCAGCGCTGGTACCCCATCCTAGTACGTGTCCGCGTCGCTAGCGTTCTGTCCTCCTCTCCTCCACTCGCTGTGCACGAACTCGTCTGTCAACCGCCGAGAGCTCTGACACTTCGCGGCGCCCCATGCACATCACATCACGCAGGGATGGTCCGCGCGGCTGAACGCGGACGACCCGCCCGCGTGGTGCACCGCGCAACGAGAAAAGTGCGCGAGCAAGGATGAGCAGCGCGAGCTGGCGTGGGAGGTGTACAAGGCGGAGGACTACGACGAGGACGGGTGGCTCTACGGCGCCAGCTTCCACGACGCGCTCGGCCCCAAGGCGCGCAGCTCCGTCGTGCGGACGCGCGTCTGGATCGGACGCAGCCCAGACGAGGCGGCGCAAGCCAGCGGCGCCAAGGCGTCCGAGGAAGCGACTGGGACGAGTCAAGACAAGGCGACGGAGTGGAGTTCGCTGGTCCCAACGGCAGCAGAAGAAGGGTCCAGCCCGCCCGTCAATGGGAAGGAAGCGCAGCCTATGAAGGATGGGACAAACGACGGCCCGAATGAGCTGTTCCCTAGTGAAAAGAAGGACGAGAGCGCCTTGCTCCCGTCGTCGTCAAAGCGCCACCAGGCGTCGTCTCCCAAGCGACAAGAAGCCGGCAAGTCGATGGGCTTCTTTGGCAAGTTCTCTGCAGCCGCGCTCTCGCTGCCGAGCTCCGTGATGAACATGGCGGGCGAGTCCTCCAAGCAGGCGGTCGTCGGCACGGTCCAGTCCATCAAGGAGGTGTCGCTCTACGGACTGGAGATGGCGCAGGCCGCGACGGTCGCGGCCATCACATCGGAGCCAGAGATCCCGCCTCGCCGCCGCGCTGGGGTGAGAACCAGCTCCAAGCAGGACACGGACGGCGACGATCTGCGCGAAGTACTGTCGATGCTGTCCAAGAAGTTCCCGGACCTGGGGCCGGTCGAGCGCAGTCTGGTGTCGTGCTGCCTGAACGACGCGCCGCGGTACTTGTCTCCACCGGAGCCCACGAACCTCAAGCATTGCAAGGAGTGCGGTGCCGAGTTCGGCATGACCAAGTTCCGGTACCAGTGCGGCTACTGCTCGGAGTCGTTCTGCCGAGACCACTTGCCGCACTCGGATGTGATTCGCGCGTTCGGGCAGTCGGTACCTGCGAAGCTGTGCGCCAACTGCCACTACATCGTGACGGAGAAGATCGACCAGCAGCTGGTGCAGTGGCGGTGTGAGCGCGTGAACGACTTCTTGTGCGACGCCCTGATCCTCTACTACAGCACGGCGACCGACACGGCCGTCGACAAGATCATGCGGGCGGCCGAAGGAACGCTCGTGGCCGCCAAGTCGGTCCCGATCGGCGCGACGGCCAAGATGGCAGTCGTGAGCGCCGACTTTCTCCGCAAGTACGGACGCGCAGGGCTGCTCGGGTTCATCTTGCGGAACGAGTTCATGCAGTCGTTCGCGACGCTGAAGGGGCTGATCGGCGACCTCGGAGACCTAGGCTTCCAAGACGCCGCCATCGGGACGTACTACTTCATGGCGATGAACCGCGGCGACCGGGGCGCGAACCCGCTGGCGGAGCTGGAGGACCATGCTGGTTGCTCGCCCGTGTCGGACGACTTTTTGGTCAACGCGCTCAAGTACGCGCCTTTGGCGCTGCATGCGATCTACGAGCTGGACGTGCTGGACATCCAGCGGATCAGCAAGCTGCAGGGCTTCCAGCTCATTTACGCGCATGTCCAGAGTCAAGATGTGCGACACCCGTCGTTCGCCTTGCTCGGTAGCAAAGAGACCAAGACGGCGCTCGTGCTCATCCGCGGCTCCAAGTCCGTCCAGGACATGCTGACGGATATCCAAGCGCACCCGGAGGAGATTGGCGCGTCTGGTAGCGGCGGAGAGACCCGAGAAAACACGCCCGGCGGCTTTGTCGACGCCTTCGCGCACAACGGCATGCTCAAGGCGGCCATGTGGATCAAGGACCGCATCGTCAAGTCGCTGCGTGTGCTGCACAACGAGGGCTACCACATTGTCTTTGCCGGCCACTCGCTCGGCGCGGGGTGCGCGGCGCTGCTGTCGGTCATGCTGCAGAAGGAGTTCGAGGACCTCGAGTGCTACGCGTACGCGGTGCCCGCGTGCGTCAACTACAGCGTGGCCGAGTCGTGCGTCGGCTTCGTGCACTCGATCGTTCTCCGCGACGACTTTGTGCCGCGCGCCAAGGCGTCCAACATCCTCAAACTCGTCAGTCGGCTGCGAGATTTCAAGGGCTGCTGGCGTGAGACGGCTAGTGAAGACCTCGAAGCCGTCAAGGAGCGTGTCAAGACGCTGTGGGCGCCCCGGAACCGGGAGTGGGCCAAGGAAGCGGCCGACTTGAAGAAGGGCAAGCTCGCGAACCGCGGCGCCTTCGGGAGCGAGGACCCTGGGAAGATCCTGCAAGTGAAGGAGGCGAAAGAAAGGAGCGATGGGCAAGAGAAGGAAGCGGACGCAGCGACGGATAGTGACGGCAAGATGGCGGCGCGGACCGCCTCGTGGACGCTAACGCGCAGCAACTTGATCGAGAAGCTCGACAAGGCGGAGGACGATGCAGAGGCCAAGACGCTCGCCCCGTCCAGCGATGCCATGGTGGAGGAGACGCAGGTGCTGGACGAGCTTGTGCACACGTTGGTGGAGGACCCGAAGGAGCTGTTCATCCCCGGCAAGGTGACGCACATTTACTTTGTCAAGGGCGTGTACGAGGCCGTGCACGTGGACCGCAAGTGCGAGGCGCTGGCGCAGATCCCCGTGCAGCAGAACATGCTGAGCGACCACCTGGGCCGCAGCTACCTGAGCGCGCTGCGCATCGTGCGGGACACGCGGCGCATGAAGCCGGCGCTGCCCGAGTGGGTGCCGTTCGGCACCAAGACGCGCTGCATGTGCTGCGACTCGCCGTTCACGTGGAACTCGACGTCGTCGAGCGAGGCGCAGCAGAACCGCGACCAGCACAACTGCCGCCGCTGCGGGTGGCTCGTGTGCGAGGGCTGCTCGGAGAAGTGGAAGTCCATCCCCGAGTTCGGCATCAACGTGCCCGTGCGCGTGTGTGACCGCTGCTACTACGAGCTGTAGAGGGCGAGCGAGCGAGCGAGTGACCGTTAAGACCCGAAGGGAGGAGTCCTGACCGGAGGCATACAGGAGTACCCCACGACACGGAGACCGCCTCGAGGCACAAGGGGGCTGGTTGCGTGCTGTTTGGTGCGTACTTCGTATTGATTGACGCGTTCGTGTGGCCAGCAGAGCGGCCAGCAGGAGTCCGTCCGTGCACCTTGCCAGCGCAATGGGAGCGCTCACGAGTCCGTACGTCTGTACGCAATGGGCCAACCAACGACTGTAGGCGGTTCGACACGCTGTAGCGACACGGTATCGTGTGGCGCGCAGGAAGTTGACTCGCGCGCATTCTGCCGTGACGATGGAGACGCCAAAGATGCGGCCGACAGTGTTGGAGCAAGGATCGCTCACTAGGAATGGCTCTGCATCATTACATGGGACGGGAGATCACGAAAGCGACTAAGCGAATGGATACGCACTGTGTCTGCATTGCCATCGAGGCCGAGGACGTGGTGGCGACCAGCAAGAACGTGACGCAGTCCAAGTTCTATACTGTACTACGGACAAGGAAGGAGGGGAGGAAGAGATGCGTCTGCGGCAAAACGAGCGGGAGGGTGTATTGATCGCTTCTCGCCGGCGATTCCGGTCGCATTAACCAGGTGCCATCGCTTAACACCGTCGTCTATTCCATGCGTCCCACGCGCGGCCGAGGCGGTCGCGCACCCGTGCGCCCCGCCCGCCTGCTCGCCTTTGTCTTCTTCAGGAGATCCGTTGGCAAGTCAGCGCTCGCAGCCTCCGGCGCAGGCTTGAGGCGTCCATCCAGGCATCCAACGCATCGAGACGCCTAGTCCCAGCTGGTGGCGCCCGTCGTGGCGGGGGCGTCCCAGTTGGAGACGGCCGCGGGGGCGGGGGGCGCGGCGGCGGCCTCGCCCGACCACTCGGTGGTCGTCGACGTCCACTCCGAGGGCGCGGCGACGGCCGGCGCGAAGAGCGTGGGCTCGACGGCGGCCTCCGGGGCGTCGCCCCAGCCGGCGCGGGCCTGGGCCTCGTCGGCGGCGCTGGCCTGGGCCTCCTCGGCCTTCTTGAGCTCCTCCGGGTCGCGGTAGAGGAAGAGGTCGACGGCGACCTCCCACGGCAGGGCGCGCGAGATGGTGCCGCGCAGACGCAGCACCTCGCGGGCGAGCAGCCAGTAGAGCAGGCCGATGGAGAGCTTGCCCTTGTTGTTGGCCGGAATGGCCACGTCGACGTACTCGAGCGGCGAGTCCGAGTCGCAGAAGGCGACCACGGGCACGTTGACGAAGGCCGACTCGCGCACCGCCTGCGCGTCCGTGCGCGGGTCCGTGATGATCAGCAGGCGCGGCTCGCGGAACTGCTTGGTGATCTGGTTGGTGAACGTGCCGGGCGTGAAGCGGCCGGCGATCGAGCCCGTGCCAGTGTACTGCGCGAACTTGAGCACGGCGCGCTGGCCGTACGGGCGAGCGCTGATGGCGATCACGTCCGAGGGGTTCTCGATCGCGACGATCACGCGCGCGGCCAGCATGAGCTTCTCCCACGTCTTGCCCACGTTGATGATGTTAATGCCGTCGTTGCGGCGGCGCCAGATGTAGTCGCCCATCTTGGCCTCGGCATTGCGCGTGCCGATGTGCACCTGCGCCGCCAGCATCATCTTGATGTCCTCCTCGCGCTGCGTCGCCATGGCTGCTGTCTGTTCCCTGATCTTCTTCCCAAAGAGCGATGAATTGTGGCGCCCCAACCGCTGCTCATGGCGGATCGGACCCCGACGGAGCCGCTCGCCCCAGACCAACCATCCAGACGGGGGGCAGTGTCAGTGTACCGGAGAATACCACTCATCAGTCAGCGTACCTTTGTAATGAAGTACGGTACCACATGGCTCTGGTCCAGCTGACCGATGACCGGTATTAGGTATCGGTAATAAAACTATTTTAATATAATTCGGGACAATTCGGGACACATCACAATGTTTAAATAATGGCCAATACTGTACGTTCGTACCTTCAACTATAAAATTTAATACATCGCAAAATACAATACTGGTATTGACCCTATCAGCTTTCGAAGGTTGCTTGTACCGTATTGAAAATCGATTTTATTAAATTTTAGTTTTCTCATGGAAAACCTTTATTTTCGCAACCAGAATAAAACCTTTGTACTTTGAAGTAGTATGGTACAGTGGACCATATAATGTGCCAGCACTAAATCAGCCAATCAACATTGGGATTTTTACACCTGATTTCATCCAATCGTACGAGCTCAGCTCATTGAGAGCAATCTCTTCCAAAGAGGGGCACGCCGGTCACTAGGGGAGAAGTAGGAAGCGCCGCGCGAGTCCTCTACTTCTCGAGTTCTCTGGGCGCGTGCGGCACGGACACAGGCGATGGTGCGGGCCAAGAGAAAGCGCGAGAGCGGGGCGGGCGAGGCGGCCGCGGCTGCGGCGCGCGAGATGCGCATCAACGACCCGTACCGGCTGGGCATGAAGCCGTGCCGGCCCGCGGACCACCAGCGCAAGAAGAACGGCAAGCCCGCGGTCCCGGGGGCGGTGCGCAACTGCGCGGACAACCCCAACTGCCTCTACGGACTCGGCGAGTACCAGAAGGTGCGCTACTGCCGGCGCTCGCCTTGATCTGCCGTCGAGAGAGAGAGAGAGGGGGAGACAGGCGCAAATGGACGCTGACCGTACGTACCCGGCGTGGCGTGCAAGCAGGGCATTTGGCAGGGGAAGAAGACGATCCAGCGCGTGTTTGGTGACGATCCGCGCGAGCGCCGGCGCGCGGCGAGAAGCGGCGGCGGCGCGGCGCGGCTGCCCTGCGGACTGCGCAACCTGGGTGCCACGTGCTACCTGAACAGCATGCTGCAGTGCCTGTTCGCGCACCTGCCCTTCCGCCGCGCCGTGTACGAGTGGGCGCCCAAGCAGCAGGGCGTGAGCCAGCAGCAGGTGCTGCAGATGCGCGCGCTGCAGAAGCTGTTTGCGCAGATGCAGCTGGGCAACCAGGGCATGTACGACCCCGCCGAGTTCGCCTCGACCCTGGCGCTCAACAATGTCGTGCAGCAAGACGCGCAGGAGTTCAACAAGCTGCTGCTCGCGCACCTGCGCACGATCTTCTGCCAGTCCCGCGTCGCGGCCCACTGGAACCTGGTCGACCGCATCTTCCAGGGCCACATGAGCTACGTGACCAAGTGCCTTCGGTGCAAGACGCGCTCGCTCCGCCCGTCCTCGTACTATGAGATGGTCCGGCTCAGGCACCCTGTGGATTTATACTACGTGGCAGTATGGGCGGTGCGCTTACGACGATCGTGCTCGACCTTGTGTGTGTTTGGGTGACAGTCTCTCAACATCAAGGGCCACAAGACTCTGGAGGACTCGATCGCGTCGTACTTGTCGCCCGAAGTGCTCGAGGGCGAGAACAAGTACTTTTGCGAATACTGCGACTCGAAGGAGTGTGCCGAGCGGTACCTCGAGCTGGACCCGAATCGCCTCCCGGACACGATTACGTTCCAGCTCATGCGCTTTGTCTATGACGCGAACGCCGGCCGCAAGAAGAAGCTCATGGTGCGATGCTTTGGGGTGGTTTGGCGCGGTCGGTGTTGCTCTGATGCCAATTGCCAGGCTCATACTAACCCAATCCGACGCACGCGCGCTCTAGGATGTCATTGAGATCAACGAGACGCTCAACATGACGGAGATGCTTCGGAGAAGCGGCAACTCCCAGGCGTTCACGGACACGGAGGACGCGATCTACCGCCTCTCCGGGTACCTCAACCACCGCGGAAAGAGCGCGCACGTGGGCCATTACACTGCCTCGGTCGCCTACCTAGAAGCTGAGAGTGCTGGCTCACCTGTGAGTTGGTACGAGTTCGACGACACCGTCGTGACTGGCATGGCGTCGGCGACGTCTGCGAGCACGACAGAGGTCCACGGCAAGAAGATCCGATCTCGCGATATCTACATGCTGCTTTACGTTCGAGACTCGACCAACTCAAGGAGCTCAACAAGTGCTCAAGGAGCTATCGAGCCGCCCCCGGAGTGCCTGGCCGAAGTTGAGGCGCTGAACACGGCGTTCGACGCGGAAGTGGAGGAGTATCGGAGCAAGGTCGAGGGGATGGAGAAGCGAATCGCAGAGCGCATTGACGGATACAAGCGGTTCTTTGAGAAGGAGCACCCGTACGTGGACCCGTCCGCGACTGCGAATTTCTACTGGGTCGACACGCAATGGCTGCGTGATTGGATCACGGGCGAAGAAGACTCCGACGACGTGGCCTCCTCAGAGAACCGATCGAGAGACATGACGAAGCCAGACAAAGCGGGCGACGAGACGCAAGACAAGGACTCGCCGACTGCGGCGGACGATGAAAGCAAGACCGACGAAGGCGACTCCCCGGATGGGGCGATTGTGATCGACGATGAAGACAACAGCCCCAGTGGAGACCAAGCCCCTACCGCGTTGACGCCGTTGCGAGAGCAGGACATTCCATTCGTCAAGCCTATGGACGTGTCGCGCTTGTGCTGCGTCCATTCTCGCCTCGACCCCTCTTCAAGCGACATGGTCGACGACGAAAGTCCCCAGCGATTCAAGCGACGCAGACCAATGTCTTCCCACGAGGAGGACGCTCCCCTGGCGAGGTTCTCTCCCGACACAGCGCCCAAGCTGAAGCGCATCTCTGCAAAGCTATTTGAGTACCTGACAAAGACTTGCGAGGCCAAGGCGGCAGAGGCGAGCGTGGGCTCTCCAGGGGGTCCAATCGCTCCGTCTGCGTTCGCAGCCGCGACCTACCGATGTGTCCGGTGCGTGCAGGGGTTCCGAGGCAAGCTATCGGACGACGCGGAGCAGCTCAAGGAAGTGGAGCTGGAGCTGGGCTTGCTCAAGTCTGGCGCCTCAAACACAGACAGCGGGTTCTTCATGAGCCGGGCGTGGATCTCAAGCTACAAGAGCCACCTGCAGGGCGTGCACAAGCAGTTGCTGGCGATCGCCAAGAAGGGCAAGAAGAACGGGCCGGTGCAGCAAGACCTGCATCAGCACTGCGTGCCCGAGAGCGACGCAGGCGAGCCTACGGACTCGGACCCAGTATGGCAGGCGCCTTTGAACGCGGACATCACGTGCGCACACGGCAAACTGACGCTCGAGAAGCGTAAGTACCGCGCCATGCCGGCAGAGGCGTGGATGTACTTCATGTCCAAGTACGCGCCGAGCCAGGTCTTCCCTGTTGCGGCCACGGACCCGTGCCCAGAGTGTCAGGTCGACGAGGCCGAGACGGAGGAGACCATGCAAATGGAGCGAGCATGCCGCGACCAAGTGCTCGAGCGCGCGGCGTTGGCGCAGCTGTACAGGAAGAAGACGGGCAGCGCATCCTCGGGCGACGATGGCGGCGCGTTCCTCTTGAGCGAAGTGTTTGCCATGTCGGGCTACACTCCTTCCAAGATGGCGCAAAGCGCTAGCTGGCGGATGTTCATCGTGCCGCGCAACTGGATGCGCGAGTGGCGAGAGTACATTCGCGACGTCGACCATGCGTCGCCGCCGTCGCTATCCTCTGGGCCGCTCCTGTGTGAGCATGGGCAGCTGCTCCTTCCTCACAACTTGGTGAGGGCGTTGGACGGAGGAGCGCCGGTGGACCGCAACGAGGTGGACGTCGAGTTCATCACACAGGAGGAGATGGTGCACCTCGTGGATCTCTACGGCGACCCGGCCGCGGTCTTCTTTTACGCTCTACTCGACCGCGGCACGGGGCGAGTGGGCTGGCGCCGGTGCACGTACGCGTCCGTGCTGGTGTCGGGACAAGCGGACGCCTTTGGCGGCGAGTGCCCCGACGACGTGATCCCGCTGGACTGCATGGATGACAGCGACGCAGGCGTGCGCTGCGGCCACTGCGAGAGCGTGGCCCAGCAAGTGCTCCGCTGCGAGCTTGAGAACTTTGAGAACCGCATCGTGCATGTCCAGCAGCTGCTGGCCGACCAGCCCGTGCCCGCAGGCGAGTCGCTGACCGGGGATGCGAACGTGCTAGGCCGCCGACGCTCCAAGCGGATCCGTCCGGGGTCGGCGACCACGTGGATGGTCGCGGCCAACGCGACCGACACGGTCTACATGCTCAAGGCGAAGATCTACGCCGAGATGGACGCGCTGCCCGTGCGCCAACGGCTCTACTTCAAAGGCGAGGTGCTGGAGGACTGCCGCACGCTGAAGCAGAGCGGGTACGCGCGCTCTCGTTGCTCTTGTCGATGCCTCGGTGCGCTGACCTTGCTCGGTCTGCTTGGCGGGAGTGCAGGGTTAAGGCGGGCGACGCCGTCTTCATGCGTCTGTCCGAAGACAGCGCCGACGACCTGGCGCTCTTTGAGGGGAACGAGCCTGAGGTCGGGTTCCAGGACTCGGTCTTCCTCTCCCATGGCGGAACGATCGCGACCGCCAACGGCGGCGGCGGGAGCGCCGCAGCGAACGGCAGCGAGGACCGACCCGACAGTCATGGAGGGTTCCCCGGCGAGACGCTCGTGTGGGTGTGTCCCGCGTGCACGTACGTGAACGACGACGTCGAGCCGGTGTGCGAGATGTGCACAACGCCAAAAGGAGGCGACATGTGATCTGTTTGGCGACAGCCAGAGTCGTCGTCATGTGGTGGGCACCACGGAGTACAAGCAGCGCGAGTATGTCCAAGCCATGGATGGCCGACGATGACACGCTAACAGACGAATCAAGGCAGCCAGCACAAGGACGCGCGTCACTCCAGGCCTGCGTGTTCACTTGTTGTGGGCCGCGCCGACCGCCTCCGAGATGTGGCGGTACCCGTCGGCCTCGAGCAGCTGCACGAGCTCCTTCTTGGCGCGCGCGATCGCCAGCGGGCTCTCGTAGATGAGGCACGAGTACATCTGCACGAGCGACGCGCCGGCGCGGATCTTGTCGTACGCGTCCTTGCCGGACGAGACGCCGCCCACGCCGATGAGCGGGATCTGGCCGCCCGTCAGCTTGTACATGTCGGAGAGCACCTGCGTCGACATTTCCCGCACGGGCGCGCCGCTGAGCCCGCCCGCCTCGACCTTGTTCGAGCTGCGCACGCACCTCATTGTCAGTCACCCCCTCCTCCGCATCACCAACGCCTCGGCGTGTAGTGTTTGTTCACACGGACACTACACGTCGAGCACCGGCGCCACGCACCTCTGGAGCGAGTCGGGGCGGCTGACGGTCGTGTTGGACACGATGAGGCCGTCGAGCTGGAGCTGGAGCGCGACCTCGGCAATGTCGCGCTTGTCGTCGCTCGTGAGGTCGGGCGCGATCTTGAGCAGCAGCGGGATCGGGCGCTGCTCCCGGCGCTGCACCTCGTCCCGCGCGGCCAGGACGCGCACGAGCAGCTGCTGCAGCTGCTGCTTGCCCTGGAGCGACCGCAGGCCGGGCGTGTTGGGCGACGACACATTGACGACCAGGTAGTCGGCGTACTTGCCGAGCGCGTGCACGCCCTGCACGTAGTCGGCCGCCGCGTCCTCCGTGGCCTTGTTCTTGCCCAGGTTCACGCCGAGCACGCCCGAGCGGTGGTCGATGGCCGAGGCTTCGCGCGTTGCCACGTACTGTTCGAGGCGCCGAGCCACGGCGTCGAGCCCGGCGCTGTTGAAGCCGTAGCGGTTGATCACGCCGCCGTCCTCGTACAGGCGGAACACGCGCGGCTTGGGGTTTCCCGGCTGGACGGACGCGGGCCGGTACGGTACAGGAAGGAGTATAGTGCAAGCACACCGTCGTGAGTCTCTTCCTTGCCCTCCCTCTACACACAGAGTGCGTTCGTCTACCTGCGGCTTGGGCGTGACGCTGCCGACCTCGACGGCGCCCATGCCCATGTCAAAGATGCCCTCGACGGCCTCGGCGTCCTTGTCAAAGCCCGCGGCCATGCCGATCGGGTTGGGGAAGTCCAGGCCGAACGCGTGCACGCGCAGCTGCGGCGCGTCCGTCCGCTCGTCCTAAAACACGCGCGAGCAACGGGTCGGACTACACTCTAGGGCGAGTTGCAAGCATGTGCAGGTAGGTATCTATCTAGAGGAAGCGCTCGTCACCTTGGGGATGAGGCCGAACGCGGCGGCCTTGACGGCGATCTGGTGCGCCGTCTCGGGCGGGAAGAGCCGCACCACGGGCATCAGCGGGTCCGCGAGCTGCCGGATGAGCCACTCGTGCGGCACGACGCCGTTGTAGGCGGCCACCACGGCGGCGGCGCCCCCTCCGCCCACGGCGAGCGCCACGCCCGGGTGGACGGGCACGGTCTTCTTGGCCGCCGGGCCGCCCGTGCTGTAGTTGGAGGACCGCAGCGCCGCCGCGCTCTTGACGCGGGCGGAAGCGACGCGCGTGAAGAAGCGCATGACTGAGCGGTCAGGAAGGAAGAGGAAGAGGAGGTGGAGGTGCCACCGCCGAGTGGATTTCGGAAAATGATTGATCGTCGACGCTGGTGACGCTCGAAATATCAAATTAAAGAGAGGTTCGGTCAAGTACACAAATATAAAGAGCTCTCTATTCGAAATAAGAGGCTCATAGAACCTTTTTTCTTGTTTTCAAGGTATTTGGTTAGGGCTTGTATCAAATATCATAGTTTCAAAGGTCTTCAAACGACGCATAGATAGTGAGCGACCATCACTCCAACCACGGTACTGACAGTTGCTGGGTATGTTCCGAGCTTGTCACTCGGCCATTTTCGACGCGGGCGGCAGCAGGCGGGACAGGCGGCGGCGTTGGCGGCAGGAGCGGCGCCTATAGGCGATGGCGAGCGCGACCAAGAAGCGCGTCTCCTATTTCTACCACCGTACGTTTCCTCCGCCACCCACGGCCGCCGTGTCTAGCCGCGCGGCTCGCTGTCTTTACTGCGTGGTGGCGGTGCGCACGAGCCGATTGATTGCTCGTAGCGCACCGCATGAGCGGCGATCCATGTTGGCTCACCAGCTGCTAATACACTCGTGTGAGTATGTGTGTGTATGGGTCGCTCTCTCTCTCTCTTTGCAACGTGAACAGCGGAGGTCGGGCACTTTTACTATGGCGCGGGGCACCCGATGAAGCCCCACCGCATGAAGCTGGCCCATCACCTGGTCGTGAGCTACGACCTCTATCGCAAGATGGACATCTTCGTACGCACTCGCGCGCTTCTGTTATAAGGGAACGATAGAGGAGGAGGAGAGCACTGATACGACGCAACAATGTGCGGAACAGGAGCCGCACTGGGCGTCGGCCGAAGAGATGAAGGTGTTCCACGCGCCCGACTACATCGAATTCCTCCAGCGCGTGAGTCCGGCCAACCAGCGCGACATGAACGCCGACCTCGCCAAATGTACATCCCGCCAGCTCTCTCTCTCTCTCTCTCTCGACCATATGTCGCTTCAGTATGCGCTCACGTAGCCTTCCTTGTCTTGTATCCGTCGGCAACTGCAGACAACTTTGGCGAGACGAGCGACACGGACTGCCCAGTCTTTGACGGGATCTTTGACTTTTGCCAGATCTACGCTGGCGCCTCGCTAGGTATCTATGCGCGAAACCCCATCGAAACTTGTCGGAGAGTCTCGTGGCGACGTATGCCAATCTGACTGACGGGCGTGTGCAGATGCGGTGAGCCGACTGAACTTTGGCCTGTGTGACATTGCCATCAACTGGTCGGGTGGGCTTCACCACGCTAAGAAAGCGGGAGGATCTGGCTTCTGCTACGTCAACGACATTGTGATGGGGATCTTGGAGATGCTCAAGTTCGTGCGCGTACTGTTGGCGCATGCGTCTCGAGGCGCTTGTGCACTAACTGATGTGCTTGGTGCGTGGTGCTGTGATGCAGGTTCCATCCGCGGGTGTTGTACATCGACATTGACGCTCATCATGGAGACGGCGTCGAAGAAGCTTTCTACGTGACGGACCGCGTCATGACGGTCTCGTTTCACAAGTACGGCGACTACTTTCCCGGCACCGGCGACGTCAAGGTGGGTCTAGGCACTCTCTGACTTGATTGCGCGAGTCTCTGCGATGCTAAGTTTGACGAAACGCGGAGCAGGAGGTCGGAGCCAAGGCGGGCAAGTACTATGCGGTGAACTTCCCGCTTCACAGCGGCATGGACGACGAAAGCTACGAAAGCATCTTCAAACCTGTCATCCAGAAAGTGATGGAGACCTTCCAACCGTCAGCAATCGTGCTGCAATGTGGCGCTGACTCGTTGACAGGCGATCGTCTCGGCTGCTTTAATGTCACAACGCACGGTAAGGCGATGGCGTCTGTTTGCAGTCATCTTGCGAGGCACTTTGAGCTAATACGTTGGTTGGTACACATGTCGACAGGTCATGGAGAGTGCGTGCGGTTCGTGAAAGGCTTTGGCCTTCCGATGCTCGTGGTCGGCGGCGGCGGCTACAGAATGCGGAACGTGTCGCGGGCATGGGCGTACGAGACGTCGATCCTCGTCGGACAAGAGGTCCCCGACAACATCCCGTACAACGACTACTTCGAGTTCTACGCGCCGACGTTCAAGCTCCACCTTGAGCCGGATCCTGAGCTCAAGAACGACAACCCAAAGGACTACCTGGAGAAGCACAAGTACGTAATCGCTGCCAGTGAGTGGCGTGGCATTTGCACTGGGGGAGGTGCTCACGATGCTGCTTCGATAGGATTAAGATTTTCGAGAACCTTCGCGCGCTCACGGGAGCTCCGAGCGTGCAAATGAACCTCCCTCCGCCTGCTCACATGCTCCGAGAAGAAGACGAGGACGCGGCCGACCCTGACGCGCGTCCCGACAGCGGCGGCAAGCGCCAACATGACGCCGAGTTCTTTCGCGACGACCAGGTGCGCAGGTGGCGCTCTTGAAACGTGCGCTCGGGATGTTTTCGCTTATGAAATCTCTCTGGTGGGATGATGCTTGGCGGAGGTAGGACCAAGACGGGAACGAGGAGGACGGCATGCAGACTGAGCGCCTCGCGGATCAACAGGCCAGCGAGGATGAGGTCGTCCCGATGGACGTTGACAAGTAGCTACGTATAGCTACTTACCCCCAAGCTCAAGCTCACAGGCAAGCGCGACGGAGTGACGACGAAGACAGGGCGGCATGAATGAAGAGCGCGTTGGCGGCGGCTCCACTCGGACCCTGCTGTTACCTGTCGCATGGACTCGGAGTACGCCTTCAACGTGCATGATCCCGTTTCAAGAATCAAACAGATCGGTTTAGTGCAGTAGTCTGCACTAACTGGATCAATCTCGTATTTTAGAGCCAACGCTTCACAAAATCAGTGATCACTTCTGCCGTCAGTCCAAAAGCGCGCCAAGCACTCGAGTCGGCCATGGCGAGCGCCACCAAGAAGCGCGTCTCCTACTTCTACCACCGTGCGTCCCTCTACCCCATCCCCTCTCTGTTCCCTGAGCGTCTAAGGCGCCCACGGACGCCTCCTATCGGCCCCGCTTGGCTCACCAGCGCGCCGAGTCACGGCGTCCACGCGCCGAGGCCCAAAGGAGCCGCTGGTCGCCAGGGGAAGACTCCATAACGCCCTCTTTGACGCCTGACTTGTCCGCATGCTCGACTCGCGTGTGCAGCCGAGGAGGGCCACTTTTACTACGGCCCGGGGCACCCCATGAAGCCGCACCGCATGAAGCTGGCGCACCACCTGGTCGTCAACTACGACTTGTACCGGAAGATGGACATCTTTGTACGCCTCTCCACCCTTTTCTACAGACCCCTCAAGCACGCGCGGCGCCTTTGTAGTACTGACTGACTGGCGCGCGTGTGGCCCGTGAAGGAGCCACACTGGGCGTCGCCCAACGAGATCAAGGCGTTCCACGCCGCCGACTACATCGACTTTCTCCAGCGCGTGAGCCCCTCGAACCAGAAGGACCTGGCCTCGGAGCTGCAGAAGTGTACGTACGCCCCCGCCGCTATCTCCACCTAAAGGGTTACAGGCTAACCCTCTGAGTGACGGTGCCAACGTGTGTGCAGTCAACCTCGGCGAGCTGACGGACTGCCCTGTCTTCGACGGCCTGTTCGACTTTTGCCAGATCTACTCGGGCGGCACGCTGGGTGAGGCGACATGCATACAACTGTACCGCAGTAGCGGAGCCGGACGAGTCCGAGCTGCCGGCGCTGACGGCCTCTCTCCTCCTCGTGGGGTTTTAACGTAACCCCTTCACAATGACACCCAGATGCGGTCGGGCGGCTGAACCACGGCCTGTGCGACATCGCCATCAACTGGGCGGGCGGCCTGCACCACGCGAAAAAGTCGGAGGGCTCGGGCTTTTGCTACGTCAACGACATTGTACTCGGCATTCTAGAGCTGCTCAAGTACGTCCGCCACTCGTACCTGGGAGCCGCCGGTCGGTGCGTGAGTGATGTGGTGTGGTGTGGTGTGGCGCTGACGGGAGGCGGCATGGCGTGTGGCGGCCTGTATGTGCGTGTGTGTGGCAGATACCATCCTCGAGTATTATATATTGACATTGACGTGCACCACGGCGACGGCGTGGAGGAAGCCTTCTACGTGACGGACCGCGTGATGACGGTGTCGTTCCACAAGTACGGCGACTTCTTCCCCGGCACGGGCGACATCAAGGTGCGCTTGTGTTGCGACCCTCCTCCTCCTCATCGTCTAGAGTGCCTGGCAGTTTCCATGCTGACGCTATCGATGGCATGCACCTATGACAGGACGTTGGCGCCAAGAATGGCAAGTACTACGCCGTCAACTTCCCGCTGCTGAGCGGCATGACGGACGAGAGCTACGAGAGCATCTTCAAGCCCGTGATCCAGAAGGTGATGGAGTCGTTCCAGCCGTCGGCCATCGTGCTCCAGTGCGGCGCCGACTCGCTCACGGGCGACCGCCTCGGCTCCTTCAACGTGACCACCAAGGGGCACGGCGAGTGCGTGCGCTTCGTCAAGAGCTTCGGGCTGCCGATGCTGGTGCTTGGCGGCGGAGGGTACACGATCCGCAACGTGTCCCGCGCCTGGGCGTACGAGACGTCCATCCTGCTGGACGAGCAGGTGTCCAACAACATCCCGTACAACGACTACTTTGAGTTCTACGCGCCCTCGTTCAAGCTGCACTTGGAACCGGACCCTGACCTTGAGAACGCCAACTCGAGAGAGTACCTCGAGGACTGCAAGTACGTGGACTGACCGACCGACCTATGCGTGTGGACGGGGGGGGGGGCTAACATGGGCTTTTGCCACCCGTAGGATCAAGATCTTTGAGAACCTGCGCGCGCTCACGGGCGCGCCGAGCGTCCAGATGAGCCAGGCGCCGCCAGTCCACATGCTGCGCGAGGAGGACGAGGACGCCGCCGACCCGGACGCGCGCCCGGACAGTGACGGCAAGCGGCAGCACGAGTCCGAGTTCTACAGCGACGACAGGGTGCGCGCTGTCGGTCGGTATCCTACTAGCGCGCGGATTGCGGTCGACTGACGCTGGGTATGTATGTGAATGGAACGGCTGCAGGACCAGCGTGGGAACGACGACGCGGTGACGGACGGCGCGGTCAATAGAGAGGCCTCAGCGGAGGAGAACGCGGCGCCGGACGTGGTTCCCATGGAGTTGGACTAGGCGGCATTCGGGCGGCGCGCGGTAGGGACTCGCCTCGTGCTGTATCGGCTCGCAGGGGGGCGGCCACCACCTCCATATGCTCATCGCTTTGACTGTAGCCTCGTCGCCTAGTGCTGCTGCTGTTGTTGTTGTTGCTGCTGCTGCTGCTTGCGCTGCCTGTCGCGCTCGGCCTTTTCGATCTCAAAGCGCTTGAGGTCGAGCCGCTGCAGGAACTCCTGCTTCTCCACGTACCCGTCCTTGGTGTACTGCGCGAGCTCGTCCTCGATGCCCTCCTGCTCCTTGAACTTGTCCCAGTCGATGGACGTCTTCTCGATCGTCGACACCTTCTTGGGCGCGTCCAGCGACGCCAGCACCTTGTCGATCCCCGAGGCGCTCGCGCCACCGACAGATTTCGAGGACGACACGCTGCCGAGTATGTAAACACCAACCGATACAAACATAAGAGAGAGAGAAGGCGGTGCGATCTCCCGCGTCAACGGCGCCATGCAGTTCCCAGAGACACGATACAAACTGCACGAGACAAGCAACGCACCTGTACTCGACTCCAGCAAACTTGACGACTTGCTCGACCGCCTTGGCGTCCTCTGCAGCCGCCAGGTCCGTCCGCGAGCGCTTGGGGTCGAGGCTCAGTACTGTGAACTGGAACTCGCGCAGCTTGCGCTTCTTCCTCGTGCCCGTCGGCCGCCCGCTCGTCAATGCGCCCAAGAGCTGCACGCGCTCGCAGTCAGATAAGGAGGGAGGGATGACTATTGATGCGTCCACTACCGGTACACGGACACCGAGCACGCACGCGCTTTACCTTTGCGGACCGGTCGGCCGCCGCCTTGGACACGGACGTGGGCGCGTTCATGTCTTCCCAGAGCTTGGACACGTGCGCCGCGGTCGTCGCGCGCTCTTCGTCCGCGCTTCCCGCCGCGTCCGCCGGCTGCTCGACCTCCTCCTCCTTCGCCTCGCCCCCTGCCGTGGACAGCGACGAGCAAGGCCCGGGAGCTCGCACCTCTCGTGCGCCCGGTACGCAGCATAAAGAGAGAGTATGGAGGGGCGGAGCGCGCACCTTCCGGCACGTAGTCCTCGTCCTCCGCGTCCGACCCCGAGGAGCTCATCGCGGAGCTCTTGGCTGCTGCTGGAATTGATTGTGGCTCTTGGCGCCGCTTGGTTCGCTGACGGTACAACAATTACCATAACTTGTATAATTTAATAAACTTCATTTATTAGAATTATTGTACTGTTATCCTACCAAATAAAACTTAATCTATTAAAACCTGTATAAACGGATAGAAGCCGATACTTTAACTACGACTGCGCGGCCTTACTCTGGAAGCAGACGAGCACGCCCAGCAGAATGAGCGCCATGCCGCCGTACGTCCCTAGGGCCAGCAAGCAACCAGCAAGCAACCAGCAAGCGCGCGTCAGACCCAATGCCCAGCCAGTCCCAAGCCAACCCGCCAACCAAATAACACCGGCGCTTCCTCACACGCGGGGCGCTGCGGCCGCTCGCCGAGCAGGCGGCTCGTGAGCGCCGTGAACACGAACGTCAGCGAGTTGCAGATGGGCACGGCGTTGGAGATCTCTACGCGCAGCCAGTCAGCAACGCACGGCGCCATACAAACAGCCCCCCCCACCACTCTATCGACTGAGGCTTGTGCCCGCACCTGTGGACCCGAGGAGCACGACGTACGCGACTGAGCCGCTCTGGTTGAGCGCGAAGGGGAGCACAAACTGCCAGGTGGGCCATAAGTACAGCAGTCAATGAGTCAAAGGTGCGACTCCGCCCAGTACGGCACAGCAGACCCCGCCCCACCCGCCAGTTCTTGGCAAGGTGCAGCAGCTGCTTGGCCAGCTCGCGCGGCGAGTTGTCGCGCCGAGCGTACAGGAGCTCCGTCGAGCTCCCTACCCAGAAGAAAGAAAGAAGCACGCGCAAACCGCATCAGTAGCTGACGCCCCCGCGCGTACTACACGCCGCAAGAGCCCACGACAACGCTCCCTACCTCGCTTGATGAGCGGGTTGGTGCACCCCCAGAGCGCGCCGACGACGAGGAAGGACAGGAGCGTCATCGCCGCCGACGCGCCATCACGCGTCGTCGTCGTCATGGTCTCCTCCATCGGACCTATTCATTCGGTAAATTTTGCTCCCAAATATTCTGGAGGAAAGTAAATTTATGACCGCGAAACTCACGATAGTGACTCTTTTTTTACTTCGTCGAGCGTTGTGAATTAATTAACCGAATATTTCCTTGTTGAAGTTATTTGCGTCCATATTTGTTTGGGCCGCCCGAATGGCTCGGGAGCGACCTGGCAGCTCAAGCGCCGAGGCGCCGGCGGCGGGCGGGTGGGAACCGTTCCTGGACGACGAGGGCAACTTGTACTTCTACAGCCACGTCACAGGCGAGTCCGTGTGGGAGCTGCCGCCCGAGGGCGACGACGAGCGCGGCCAGACGCCGCCAGCATGGCGCCCGCCTTCCAAGCCGCACGGCCACCAGCCAGAGCGTACGGGAGATGATAGTATGGGCGGCTCGGATGGATCGACAGCGAGCTCCAGCTCAGTCTCGGTGGCCGTTGGGGTGGTGGAGACGGTGGTGAACCTCGTGGACGCCGTCGACGCCTCCCCGGAGAAGACGGCCAAGCAAAAGACGAAGGGTGTGGAGGAGAAGCCGAAGCGGCTCCTGTCTCCTGCGGCCGAGTCGCGGCGCCGCAAGAACGACGCCAAGGCCCAAGCGCGGAGGCAGCGGATGCGCGCCGTCAGCACTGACAAGTACTTGAAGCTCGTGCTGCCGGCGGTCTCGCCGAACGCTGGAGTGGGCCACGCCGAGGGCGAGGCCAAGCCAACGAGCATCGGGACGCTCTTCTCCGCGCAGGACTCGGAGCTGTGGCAGCGCGAGGTCGAAGCCGAGCGCGCGATGGAGCGAAGGGCGGTGCGCAGGCAAAGGCAGCAGCACAAGCAGCGCGTGCGCTCGCTCAAGCAGCAGCAGGAGATGCTGCGGCAGCTGCGCACGGAGCTGGCCACGCACCTTCTGAGCGACGTCCAGTGCTCGCCGGAGCTGCTCAAGCACAAGATCTTGCTGCTCTCGAGCGGGACATCTCCGTCCGCCCTCTCAAGCTCACGTCTGGAGCCGGAGGTCGCGGAGAAGCTTGCCACCGCGGAGCGACTGGTTCAAGAAGAGCGGGTCCGCGCCGTCGAAGCCGCGTTTGAGCTGCTCGACTCGGCCAAGTGCGGCAAAGTCCGCCTCGTCAGCGTCATCACGGGAATCTTTGCGCACGAGTAAGTTCCTTTATGACCATACGAGAGAGAGGAGAGGGAGAGCTGGTCTCTCTACAAAGTCACTCGATCTCCACCGCTACTAAGTGCGCTGTTGACCTCGAAGAGCACAGATGCAGCAGCACTGCAGCGTGGTGAAAGGCTTGGGCGAGCTCCTGGCGTCGCCTCGGCTTCAGCAGTTCATCCTCGGCTTCGCTTCGTCAAGGGACCACGACTGCCGTGTCGACTCGCTCGAGTTTCGAGAGCTGATTGGCATCGTCGAGGAAGTCTGGGACTACTACAGCCGCGTCAAGGCGGCCGTGGACGACGCGGAGAACGAGATCGACGCTGCGATTGAGGCCGCGACGCTCCGGCCAGGCACTGGCGCGGCGCGAGCGCGCATGGGCTTCGTCTCCAAGAAGAAGGCCGCGCACGAGCTCGCCCAGCTGCAGGAGCGAGCCGCGCTTCTTCAATCCATGAGCCCCGACGCGTCCGAGGAGAGGCCATGGGGCGACAACGAGAGCCTGATCCAGCCAACGGAGGAGTGGGAGAAGGACCACCACCACCGCTTCATCCGAGCTTCACCGGACGCAAGAGAGCTCTTCTGCTGTCTCTGTCGGAGGCGGCGATGGGAGCTGGCGCGCCACGAAGCGGACGAGGCAGAGCAGCGGCTACGAGACGAGTGGCCGAAAGCGCTGGAGATCCGTCTGAAAGAGGCCGAGGTCCGCTTGGCGGGTGGAAGCGCCGTCCCCGACGACACGACGGGGACGACAGACGTAGCGGAGCGCTTAGCTCCTGCGTCTTCCGTTGAGGGAGCGCGGGAGGACGCGGCTGTCTACCGAGACTTTGTGTCGCACAAGCTCGCGACGCTGACTGACGACGACGAGATCGCGGTGCTCGAGGTCCTGCACACGCTCTTGGTGGTGGTCGAGTCGATAGCCAGCGAGAGCGGCGAGCAGCGAGGCAAGAAGCCAGACGCTCGGCGCCGAGTCCACCGCCGGCGCAATCAAAAGACGGGGGCACGCTCGGCTTTTCACACGGCGGACCCGACGACAGGCCTGAGCGCCATGCAGATCCTCGAGAAGGCGCTCCAAGCCCAAGAGCTTGAGCGGAGAGCCATGGCGGACGAAGAGCTAGCCATGCGGGTCGAGCTTGAGCGGTTCGCGCGGCGCCAGGAGCGGCCCCACCTGCGCTTCCAAGAGGCCGCGAGCGACAGCTACGTCCGCATCCTCGAGCGATGCGTCGATCTGCCGCCGCTGCTGCGCCACGTGCGCTTCGAGCGCTGCTTGTCGCGCTCGTCGCCGCAGACAATGGCCTTGCTGGTGGTCGACAGCGCCTCTCCTGACGCCGAGACACCCTTGGTGCTCTACACGCTGCCGCACCGCCGCGAGCGCGACGCGGACCTCGCCTTTGAGCAGCTCAGAAAGCTGCAGCAGCACCTGCGCAGTCCGTTCGTGGCGTCCATGCGCCTGGTCGACAAACGCAGCTTCCATAGCTTCGCCGAGTCGGGCATGCTCGTCGAATGCTGGCCGATGCAGTTCGTCGCGGCCGAGTTCTTCCCTCAAGGCTCGTGGCTCGACAACTTCCGCGGATGGGTCCACGAGAGGCGGCTGGGAGACGCCAACGGCTACGCCCACGTGGAGCAGCACGTCTTGGCCGTCTTCCGAGACGTCGCCGCGGGCATCGCCTCCATGCACAGCCTCGGCGTGCTGCACCTCAACGTCCACGCCGGCAACATCTTCGTCTGCTCGGACGCCTCAGACGTCTCGGGCGTCGGGCTGGCTTGTGCGCTGCCGACGCGAGTCAAAGTCAAGGTCGGCGGGCTCTTGGCGTGGACGGCAGGGTACGACGTCGCCAGCCTGGCGCAGGGAGACATTCTGGAGCACATGCGCGTCGCCTACGCGCCTCCAGAGGCGCTGGACCGCCGCCCGATCACGGCCAAAGCGGACGTGTGGATGCTCGGGTGCGCCATCTGCGACGCGCTGCTGCTCTGGCAGCACGCCCAGCTCGCCGCCGCGGCTCCTGCCCGGTCGCCGCCGCCGCCCTCGCCGGTCGTCTTCTCCTGCACTGCCGTGCACGACCTGCTGCTGATGCTGCCGCTTGCGACGAGCGCGGCGGCGCGGTCCTTGATCCGCATGCTGCTGCAGCCCGAGCCAGCTGTTCGACCAGACATGAGCCAGGTCGTCGAGTACATTTCGTTCGCTGGCGTCAGCCGCAGGTAATCCATCGGCCGAGCATCACCAGTCGAGCATCACCGCATCATCTGTCGAGCATCACTGATACGCTGCTGCTGCTGCTGCTAGAGGCGTCACCACCCACTGCGGAGACCGCCAGGCATAACCGTCACGAAGCCGTTTCTCCGTCTTGGCTCGATGCGTCGCGCCGGTTGAGCGCACGGGATCTTGGGACAAGTCGGCGCTCCTTCTTCCGGAGCAGCCAACCTACAAGGCGCGTCCTCGACCTGTGTCCAAGCGCTCGCCGTCGCCACCAGCCAGTAGTCTACCGGCTCCTTGTCGCCGCCGCCATGGCCGACGCGGTCGTCAAGAAGGAGCTCTTCCAGGCGGCGCAACAAAATGACTTTGCGGCCGTGCGCGAGCGTCTGCAGCGCCTGCTACTGTTGCTGGAGGACGAGTCCGAGGCCCGGGAGGCGGTCGCGCGCCTGGTCGAGGCCAAGACGCGCAACTCGCTGCTGCACTACGCGTGCGACAAGGGCGACTTGGACGCGTGCAAGTTCCTCGTCATGTGCGCGGGCATGGCCGAGGCGTTCCTCAACGAGCCCAACGCGTTCGGGCACACGCCGCTCTTCTACGCCGCGAGCAGCGGCCAGCTGCCGCTCGTCAAGTGGCTCGTGTCCAACGGGGCCGACATCGACACGGACTACAGCGACCGGCCGGACGTGGCGCCTCGCGACGGCGACCAGGGCATCTTCACGGCGCTGCAGATCGCGAGCTTCAAGGGCCACGCGGGCGTCGCCACCTTCCTCGTCGAGTGCAACGCCGACCTGTCGGGCACGCGGCGCAACGGCAAGACGGCGCTGCACTTGGCCAGCGCCGAGGGCCACGCCGAGCTCGTCCAGATCCTCCTTGAAGCGGGCTCGGACGTCCACGCGTGCGATGAGCAGGGCAAGTCACCCGTGGACGTCGCGCCTGCGGCCATCCTGCCGCTGCTGCTGCCGGCCGAGTACCCAGACAGGCAGGCGCCAGGCGAGCCAGCGGAGCAAGAGGCCGAGATGGAGCACGGCGGAGGCGGCGAGGACGACGACGCGGACGACTCGTTCACGGCGGACGACTACGAGCAGGTCGCGCTGGTCCGGCGCGCGTTCGGCGCCGACGTCGCGCGGGGCTTCCGCAGCGCGAGCTGGAAGGAGCGCGTGGGCGCCATCCACGAGGCCAATGTGGGCTTCCAGAGCGCGCAGAGCGCCAAGAGCGCCGTAAAGCTCTTCGACGCCGCGAGCGTCCTGATCGAGCGCGCGCTGGCGGACGCCGTCTCGCAGGTCGTGTCGGCGTGCTGCACGTCGCTCCTGCGGTCCGCCTTCAGCGCCGCCATGAGCGACAAGGCCTTCCACTCGCCGCAGTTCCTGCGTGAGCGGCCGGTGGTCGCGCGCATCGCCTCGGCGCTCATGAGCCGCGGCGCCGGCTCCAACGACAAGGACGCGAGCGAGGCCGTGGCCTCGCTGCTCTTCCTCGTCTGCAAGAGCCCCGACCTCACGCGCTTCGTCACCGCCCAGATCGCCAGCATGTTCACCGCCGCCGAGTCCGCCGGGCCGTCGGCCTTGTCGCCGGCCAAGACGACCGGTGCAGACGGCCAAAGCGCGTCCAGCGTCGGCGTGGCGAGCTCCTGGCGGCACCAGCTCGTGGCCATCAAGGTCTTGAACGCCATCGCGAGCCAGTACCGGCTAGACGAGGCCGCGAGCGGGCTGCACTTCGCTGGGGCCGTCAAGGTGAGCTTGCAGGGGCTCGACAACTCGAGCGTGCACGTTCGGAGCGCCGCCATCGACCTGCTTGTCCAGAGCGTGCTCATCCGGTGCGAGCAGTCAGGTACGGACAGACAGAGCCACGCTCTCACCCACCACCCTACTCGCTCTAACCGAGTCGCTGCTCGCCTTGGACAGAGATGACGGGGACGGCCGAGCAAATGTTCGAGCAGATGAAGAGCTGGGCCGAGTCCATCTTCAAGCAGCAGAGCCTGACGCTCAAGCCGTCCATCCAGGCCAAGATCAACACGGGACTGCGCAGCGCGCTGCAGCAGAGCAAGCGACTGGCGTCGGCGCAAACGGACGGCGCAGGCAACGACGCGGTCCCTGGCCTGTCGGTCTCCAAGCCCAGCGCGATGGGTAGCAAGGCGAGCGCGTTCGTGGACCCGGCGGCGGCACTGTCGCCTCGCTCCAGGAGCGCGCAGAAGGAGGACGAGCTGCCGTACGCCGAGCCCATCGCCGAGGCCCAGCGCGAAGACGTCAGCGACTTGATCGCGTGCTTCGGAGAAAAGGCGACGCGGTGCTTGCTCTCGAACGCCTGGGCGCCTCGCGTAGACGGACTGAGCTTCCTGCAGTTCCAAATCGAGGCGCGGCTGCTGTCGTTCGACAGTAGGAACGGCGACGCACGGCCGCTCGTCAAGGCGCTGCAAAAGGTGCTGCTGCAGGCGCTGCAGGACCGCGTGAACGCCGTCTTCGAGGCGGGCGTCGCGCTGCTCATGGAGGTCGCCATCAGCTTCAACAACGCGGTCGACGGCGCGCCCGACGTGGCGCTCGTGCGCGACTTGGTGCGGCCGCTGATCCCGCGGCTGCTCGTCAAGCTCGGCGACTCTAAGAGCCGGCTGCACGTGACGACCGAAGACGCGCTGCTGCTGCTGTCGCGCCAGTTCGCGTCCATCGGGCCCGAGCTGCTGCTCGAGGAGATGGTCGCGAGCGACCGCAGCGCGTCGCCGCACGCGCTCTCGGCCACGTACCTCGCCAACAAGCTCGGACTCATCTCCAAGCTGCTGCTCGAGTTCGGTGTCAAGGAGAGTCCGGGCGATCGCCATCGCGAGCAGCACGCGCTGCCCATCCGGAACGTGCTCCAGCCGGCGCTGCAGGCGTGCGAGCACAGGGACCAGGGCGTGCGCCAGGTCGCGCTGCAGATCCTCGCCGACGCGCTCCAGGCCGCTCGTAGCGCCGCCATGCCCTTCCTGGACGCGCTCGCGCGCTCCTCGCGCCAGAAAATCATCTCTCGGCTCGTGGAGAAGGGCGCTCTCGAGGCAGACATGCTCATGGAGGAGGTCGACGACTTTGACGTGTCGAGCGAGGCGTCCGCGTCGCGTCCGGGCACGTCCGGCGGCGTCCGACCCCCGACAGCGTCCGGGTCGTCCACCAAGCACCGCCCGGCGCTTTCCAGCGCGTCGCTGTCTGCTGGAGCGGGCTCCTCTCTCGGCGGCGGAAGCCAGGCATCGTCGTCGTCTTCCGCTGCGCCGCTACCGTACGGGACGGCCCTCACTCCCGAGCAGAAGGAGGCGTTCGCGACCATCATCGCGGGCTTTGGCGAAGAGATCGTGCGGTGCCTGCTCGACAAAGCGTGGGCGCAACGCGAGGCGGCGGTCCGAGAGGTCGAGCGGCAGGTCGTCGGCTGCGCGAGCGGCAAGATCCCGGCCGAGCAGGCGCTGCCAAAGACGCTCGACACGCTCCGGAACCTCGCGCACGTGCTCGAGCTGGGGCTCAACGACACGGTCGCGCGCGTGTTCCAGTGCTCGCTGCGGCTCTTCCAGGTGCTCGCGGCCGACTTTCTGCCGCTGCTCGCGTCCAGCCACGAGTTCGTGGACGAGATCCTCGAGAACGTCGTCGGCCTCGTGCTCCAGAAGCTCGGCGACTCCAAGCAGCGCATCCGGACCGACTGCTCCACGCTGCTGCGGGCCATGGCCGCGCTGAGCCACGTGGGCCACGCGCGCGTGTGCAAGATGCTGGCGGACAAGTACCAGCAGCTTGCTGCGGCCTCTACGTCCGTCGCGGACTCCGCTGTCGTCATCGGCGAGCTGCTCAAGCTGCTGACCGTCCTGGTGAAGGAGGCGCACGCGAATGCGACTGCTGCGCCAGCTGGAGCGGCGGCACCAGCCAGGCCGGACATGCAGCTCATTCTCGCTCTTGTCGGCCCCGCGCTCGACAACAAGCACGTCGACGTCCGGAACGCCGCTGTGGCGACCTACATCGCTGTCTTCGAGGTGACGAGCGGCGGGGCGGACGACGCCTACGGCCGCGTCGACTTGAACGCGCTGCTAGCGCAGACCAAGCCCGCGATCCGCGACGCCATCTCGCGGAGCATCGTGCAGATCAAGAAGACGCTGCCCTCGACCGCCGGCGACGACGGCGACGGCAGCAGCTCCTCGAACCGGTCGGAGATCGACAGCGCGCGCCGGCAGCCAGTCTCGATCGACACGCACAAGCTGTCGGCTGTATGCTCGAGCGAGATCACCGCCCTGCTGACCGCGCCGTCCAGCGAGCAGCGCTGTGAGGGTGTCGACCGACTCATCGCGCTCTTCCTGGCGTTTCCGCACAAGCCAAGCCTCAAGGGCTCGTGGGAGATCTGCTGCCTGCTGACCAAACAGCTGCTCGCGGATTGCTCGCCGGCCGTGACCCTCGCGGCGTTCGAGCTGCTGCGGCTGCTCGTGGACCCGCCGGGCAGCGGCGCGATCACCGCCGAGTTCGCCGTCCCATGGGGCGAGTGGGGCGTGCACCTGGTGCTTGGCTCCACCGTGCGCAGCGTCGTGCAGCAGTCGGCGAGCGAGAGCGTCCGCGTGCGGCTGCAGGTCAAATCGCTGCTCCGGGTGATCGCCGCGCGGCACAGCGTAGGCAAGAGCGCCGTGTGCAATGCACTGCTAAGTTCCCCGGAGCAGAGAGAGTCCGGTGGCAGCGGCGACGCTCAGCAACGCAAGGTGGAGACCGCCAAGTTGCGCTGGCAGTTCATGCTGCGCCTGGAGCTGCTGCACGAGTACTTAGTGGAGGCTGCGCGCCTCGAAGACGCGATCGCGACGGCAGATCTCGGCAGGCGGCGGCCAAGCGGCAGCTCCACGGCCTCGTCTTCGTCGTCCAAGCAGGCGTCCGACTCGCTCAGCGTCGAGAACCTCGTCCCGTTCCTGGGCTCGGCGGTGACACACCCGAGCCCGAGCGTCCGCGGCGCAGCGCACCGAGTTATGCAGCAGCTCAAGGCCACTCGAGGGGCGGACGTGGCCAGGTTCATCCAGACGGGCTGCTCCCCGGCACTCCAGAAGCGCATGCAGCTGCTGCTCGCCGACGACGTCGGCTGCTCCGACCGCTTGAACGGCAACGAAAGCTCTAACGTCGTCCGCGGCAGCCGCGCGTCGCACGTGCGTCGCATTGCGGCGCTGCGGCCGCCGCGCTCCGTGCCCGTCGAGGAGAAGCAGCTCATGGCGGACGTGTTTCCCCCGCCGCAGTCGGCTCCAGGCCACGGTCGGCGGTCTAGCAGCAGCAATCACCAGGATCAGAGCGACGAGGAAGACGTGGTGAGCGCCAATAACGCCAACTATGTCGTCTCTGCGCCACGCGACCGAGCCGCGCCAGGCTCGAGCCAACAGCACGACGAGCAGCACAAGGTCCCGATCTGGCTCGACCAAGCAGGCGCCGCCGCTCTATTGTCAGCGTCGGCTTCGAGGAAAGGGCTCTTGTCGTTCGACGGAGACGCCGACTCGGTCGTGGGCGGCGGCACGGCTGGGCTCATGAAGATGCGGCGCAAGAGCGGCGTCCGCAGCGGCAACAACAACGGCGACGACGACGACCATCTCTCCTCTCGACAAGGCGTCTATTGACGCGCAGCGAGCTTCACGGGGTTTCTCACAGGTGCTGGCCGCGCTCTTCCAGGTCAGTATAGCGCTCAATGCACTGCTCGGCATCGACAGAGTCGCCAAAGAGTTAGTTGAACAGGATGGATTGGGACTACTCTTGGCCGCTACTCGATCGCAATAGGGGCCGTCTTCGTCCCGCGCTTGTGCTCGCCGTCGCGCGCTTCGCTGGTAGCCGCGCGCTTGGAGCCCAGCGCTTGGCTGTCATCTTGGACGTCTGTAAAGTTGAATACGCTCAGGAGTCCGTAGTGGTCGGACGCCCAGAGTCCGTCCGCGATCTTGTGCTTGCCCACGATCTGGATACTCTCGAGCACGCTCGACGCGTCGGCCGAGAACGCTTCTCGCAGAGCAGGCGTGCCTGGGTAGAAGTACATGCGGTCCAGTCGGCTCTGGAAGGAGCGGTTCTTGATCAGCCCGTTGGTCTTGCCGTCGTACGTGCAGCCGTTCTCCTCTGTGTTGCCCTTGACCGACAGCCACAGGTCCGTCCAGCCTCCGGGCAGCCCCGCCGTTGCCTGAGGAGGTCATAGAGCGAGTGTTACCCTTCGTCAGCAAGTGGCCTCGCCTCCACGTGTCGCCAATGCCACGCACCAAGTCGATAGACGCCTTCGAGTCGTCGGCGGCTTGTTCGCTCGCACCAGCCGTCTGCTCGCGCACAAACTGCTTCTCCACGTCGCTGGCTTTCTCCATAAAGCACCTCTCATGAAGCCAGTGGCGGATCTCGCGCGTCTTGCCGCCGGGCAGCCGCTCCTTGGCCAGCTTGCCGACGCGCATGGCGCCTTGCTCGATGGGTCGCTCGCACTCCCGGCACTTGGAGCGGCCCGTGCGCGCCGGCTCGACCTGCAGCTCCGCGATACCGGCCAGGCTCGAGTCCAGCAGCGCCATGTCGCTCCGCATGAGGTTCGTGTCGCCCATGAACACGGCGCCGAGGCACGAGGTCGCTCGCTGCTCTTCTCCGCCTTCTCCCTCCGAGCTGTTGTTGGCGCGGTCGCGCAGCGCCGTGAGGCACTCGCGCAGCTGCGCGACCCGCGTACTGGCGAACTGCGGCAGGCTCTCGAGGTGCGCGGTGCCCACGAGCAGCGAGTGGCCCGGCGCGGGCTCCACCTGCATGAGCACGAGCTCGCGACCCATGCCCGTGTTGGCGAACGGCCGCGTCTCGAGTCCGCGCACGGGCAGCGCGCTGAAGAGCACCACGAAGTACGCCTCGGAGAAAGGGCGCGCCACATCTGCGCTGCAGTCGTAGTACTTGGCCCACGCCTGCAGCAGCGTCACGCCGCGTGACTCACGCGTGAGCGAGGAAGGGCGAAGGGTGCGCAATGGTACGGAGAGGAGGGAGGCGCTCGTACCTGCGCCTTGAGCAGCGCTAGGGACTCGCGCGTGACCTCCTGGAAGCCGATGACCGCTGGGCGCATGCGCTCGACCATCCGCCCGACCGCGCGCATGCGAGGCGCCAGCCCCACGGGCTCGAAGAAGAGGTTGAACGTCAGCACCCGCAGCTGCATGGCAACGGCTTGTATCGCTTGAACCAACCTCATGGTCGGTAGTCTCTCTCGCTTTATTTACGTGTCATGCTTCACCATATGTAACTACTTTTTATAAATACGGATAGCAAATTAATCAACCACCATATTTATTAATGAATGACTCGAATACGGACGTTGAAGTGAAGAGGCATCACATCACTTCTTTCGTAACCGACCTCGCGAGTCGCTTCGATCAGAACGCAGTAGTCCCCCCTCGCGGCGTCAGTATCGAGGCCCAGCGCGATGGATGCGAAGCGAGACGAGGACAGAGGAGGCGACGAGCACAGAGACGAGGGGTCCGTGGCGCTGCTGGTGGATGTGGAAGCCGAGGCGCGGCGTGAACGTGACGACGAGCTGAAGCAGGCCGAAAGGGTCGGAATAACGCTCGGAGAGACGGCCATGGACGCCACTAGTTCCCCACGGGAAGAGAAGCGAGATGAAGACGAGGAGAGCTATGGTGAACGTGAGGCTACTGACCTTGCGGGGCCTCCACCGCCGCCCTTGATGCGGGTGTACGATCGATCGCTTCCCGACTCCTTTGACGAGCAGAAACAGCACCAGCACCAGCACCTACCGATCTCCCTACCGCCACGAAATTCAAGCGAGGAGGACGTTGATTGCAGTGGCAAGCGAATAACAGCACGGCGTGACGAGTGGGCGAGCACGAGGCGTAGCGGGAAGCGGTCGCAGCTGGGGCCACGGGCGGAGCCGAAGAGTGGTTCAATAGGCTCGACGCATGCTCAGGACGAGGCTCAAGAAAAAGATCGACTGCTCCACGAGCTGCACCAAGCGCAAGAGGAAGACGATTCACGATCCAACTATATCAAAAGACCGGAGGAGCTGATCTCCGCTGATGTGTTGGGAAGCCAGCCGAATGCTGATGCCATGAGAGACGAGAACGTTGCAGTGGTCAATCAGAGACTTCTGCAAGGAGCTTCGATGGAGAGCTGCGACGCGCCAAGTATCAACCTCTCCACAGCACATACTGCCGATAAGGACGTCGTTCCTCCCAGGCCTTTAGCAAACCACAGCATTGCTCAAGCCGAGGAATTGACAGCTACAGAGAGCTCTTCGCTCGCGGTAGCCATGCCAGCAGTGATCTTGCCAAGAGTCCAGGACGAGAGCTCGAAGCTTCTTGGACCAAGAACTACCGACAGTTCGACGCGGCCAAGCTACTCGGAAGAAGAAGACGAGGAGGAGGAATGGGTGCCGTGCATGAGCGACTCTGGCCACCCCTACTTCTACAATCGGACCACACACGAGTGTCACTGGCAGCGTCCACAAACTCCAAAGCTCAGGCAGGAGGCGCTTTGCGCTGTACTGACGGCGGACGGGGCGAAGCGGCTCGAGTACTTACTGCGGAATGGTCTAGATCCAAACGTGGAGACCAACGATGGCGTGACGCTGCTGCAGATGGCTGCCCAGTCAGGAAACGACCGCGCTGTCGAGGTCCTCGTGGGATATGGAGCAGCAGTTGATACTGCAACAGGGAGCGCCACAACCTCACCACTGCTCTTGGCGTGCCAGCATGGACACTCTCGCATCGTCAAGACCCTTCTGGAGTGCGGAGCCGCTCCCGGGAGAGCAGATGAACACGGCAACTCTGTACTGCACACGGCTGTCTACTCACGGAGCGATGACGTGCTGCGCGTTGTCCTCGGTGCCACTGGCGATGGGCTCGTTAACCAGAAGAATGCGGAGGGCGAGACGGCGCTGCACATTGCGGCCAAACTCGACGACGCGGCGGCTGTGGGAGCTCTGCTAGCGCATGGAGCTGATGCTCAGCTCGAAGATGCGCTGGGTCAAGCGCCGCTGGTCGTCGGTATCCTTGAGAATAGTGTCACATGCGTGCAGCTGCTACAAAACGCCCACTTGAGCTCAAAAATGAAGAGCGGCGCTCGTGAAGGCCACACTTCGCTCCCTCAAGCGGCTCACCCGGACGCTAGCACTGAAGACAGCGAGAACGACGTGGACAAGCTGCTGGCGTCGATCGTCCCAGCTCCAGAGAGTTGCGACCGAGAGGTTCTCGAGGCTCTACGAACCTTTGCGGACGAAACACAGCGCGCGATCAGCACGCTTGAGGACGAGCTCCAGGCAAGTCTCTTTGATGGATATCCTTGTACTTTGAAGACAGGGTTTGTTGATCTCAGCTGATGCGGTTTGCTGCCTTTCAGGAGAAGAAGCGGAACGAGAAGAACTACCACTCACAGCTCCAGTCGCTCTCCTCGAGTCTACAATCTGCCAATGACGAGCTAAAGAAGGTAACGCTGATACTTGTCTTGATGGAGAAACTCCAAGAGCTGATGGGATTGTACGGTCTTTTGTACTGCAGGAGAAGCAGCTGCGACTGCAGTTGGAAGCCGACGCGGTTGCCAAAGCTTCAGAGCACGAAGCGTTGCGCTCGTCGCTGATGGGGGCGATGACGCGCTGCTCACTGCTTGAGTCGGTAGCTCGAGACGCTTACGCCAAGCTGAAAACAGAGCGAGCCGAGCGCGTGCGCAGCGACGACGAGATGAGTCAACGGCTCCAAAAGTCCTTGGACGACAACGCCTCGCTGCTGCAGTCACTGTACGCGCTCCACGCGGCTCCTATCGCTACTGAGTCGGAGACGCGGCTGTTTGTCGACCCCACCAGAGCCAAGCGCCGAACGAGTGGGTCAACCAGAAGAGCTGCGACGCCTTCACGCTACGTCACGTACCCTCCACCTGTCAGCGTGCTACCTGATAGTAATGAGCCTCCGCGTCCGGTCTTCCATCACGGCTACGGAGAGCAGCAAGACCAGCAAGAGTCCCAAATGCCCAGACACGTGACGTTCGCCGAGCCGCGAAGCCACAATAAGCGAGAAGAAGTCCGCTCGGGGTCTGTCGCTGCGAACTACAGCGGCGATGTAGGCACGGACGCTCTAGAGGCCGGTCGAACGCCACCTTCACGCGTCGGAGCCGTCTGGAACCGCTTCTACGAGAACCTGGGCCAAGCGGGGTCAACCTCCAACTCGGCAGCTCAGTTCAGACCTCGCACAAGCACGACGCTGTTCGACACGGTTCGTAGACGCGACTTGGAACATCTGCAGGCGCTACTACTCTCTGGTAGCTCTCCGAACCAGCGCGACGCCTCTGAGAAAGGAACGCCGCTGCACCTCGCGTGAGTGCTTTGCTTCCTTCCGACCGAATCCATCCATCGCTTCCCCAGACGGACTCACGATTTTGTGCTGTGGGGTATGAGCAGGTGTGAATTGGGCGACTTGGACGCAGTGGTCCTGCTCTGCGACTTTGCGGCGGACGTGGAGGCTCGAGACGAGGAGGACAACACCCCGTTGCTCACCGCGTGTGCCCAGGGCAACTACGAATGCGCCAAGTTCCTGCTACAGAGCGCGGCGAGTCTCGATGCAATGAGTGCGAGCGGGGAGACGGCGCTGCACTTAGCAGCCTGGGACGGAAGCGCCGAGTGCGTGGCCATCCTGATCGAGTACGGCGTCGACACGTCGGTGGCGAACGCGTTCGGACTGACAGCCCTCGGCAACCTCAAGACGCGCTCTCCGCTACGCCACAAGCTCGACGACATGGCTTCGGACCATCCGATCCGCCGCACCATCCGTCTTCTTGAGGAGCATGAAGAAAAGCAGCGCGTGTGCCAGGTGAGGAAGTCAGTCGTCTTGCTCGAGAAGCCACCGCTGGAGACTGACGCGCAGGGTTATAACGATAGAGTGAGCGTGTCGAAAAGCGGAACCGAGCGCGTGAGGCCGACGTCGCTCCGTTGGCGTCACCTCCAGCGTCTCAGCCTGCGCGTAGCTCGACATGGAAGGTGCGGAGCGTCTCCAAGCCACGCCAAGTCCTGAACGATGACGCTAACCACATGCATTGCGTTGGTGTCGTCCTGACAGGAATGGTTCTTCGGCGTCGCTAAAGCTCCGACGGAGAGCACATCTGCCACCCACAGCGACGACGCGAGCAGTGACGGTGGAGAGGACGACGGCGAGCTGTCGCCATACAGTGACGCCGAGCTGGACGCGTCAGCTCTCCAATCAGTAGCGTACCCGACGCTAAAGCCGCCTCCAGAGGTCGCGGAGGCGCTCAGCCAAGCTGGACGCCGGTCTTCCCAGACCACCACATTGACTGGCTGATAGCCATGCAGAAGGACAACTAGCACACGGATGCGTAATGTTGGTTGCAGGCTCAATCAAGGACGCTGTGACGCGCGCATCATTGACTGACTCGATGGTTGGGTGACTCAAGGACCTTGAGTCAAGGTTCAACTTGGATCGTTCAGCGTCCTGATTCATCGAAAAACTTGTTTAAAGTTTATATTTTGACCAATGAAATGCATCGTAATCTCGAATCTCGAATCGGATTCTGTTTTCGCTCCGAGGTGCTTCGTGATTCTACTGGTCATAAATCCAGACGGCTTCGTTTTTGCTCGCTTTCATTCGCTAAAATCGGCCACGCACTAGCTCATCCATCGCGCATACTTTATCCTAGATCCACGATGCGCTTCTCAGCCCGAGAAGCGCAGGAAAGAACAAGCTCGACGCCTCGCCACAAGTGCCGCGGACGACGAGTCGGCGCGACCCCCACACGAAGCCAGACACGGCGCGACCGCTCGTTCAGGGAGGCGCACCCCTTCGACGCCTCTTCCAGCAGTCGAGAGCGCCTGGTGACGGCTTGGTCCGCGGATCCTGCCCCCCTCCTCGTGTCGGCGCGATGCCCATGGCGGCCCCCGCAGGGAACCAGCACCCGGTCAACATTCGCTCGGCCGTGCGGCGCAACTCGCTCGTGAGCGACCCGGAGGACATGCTGCTGCTGCGCGAGAAGCTGACGCGCATCGCCGTGGGCGCGCTCTTGCCGCGCGCCGACAGCGACGAGGCCGAGGCCGAGGCCGACGAGCTGGACGAGTTTGACGAGCACGGAGACGCGTTCCGGTGCGCTGGGCGCCGGCGGAAGCGGCCCCCTCCCTTCCACGTGTTCGGCCTGCCGCCCGGCGAGCGCCCGTCGACCCCGCCGTCGTCCCCGCAGCCACGCGACGTGCTCCGCAAGCAGCTGCGCGTCAAGAAGCAAGTGGCGGCGGCGCGGCGGCGGCTAGGCAGCATGAGCGTCGCCGGGTCGGACGAGGAAGAGGACTTGGGCGCGGGCTTCTCGAGCCGGAAGACGCGCGCGACGTCGCTCGTGGGCACGACCTACGTCAGCGTGGACGAGGTGGAGATCACGAGCCTCGAGGCGGCGGTCGGCGACGCCTCCATCGCGTCCCCTAGCGTGTCGGTGGCGGCTGCTTCGCCTACACAAGCGCTGCCGGCGACGCCCCCGCGCATCCGGCTGTCCATACCGAGCCACCTGCGCGTGTCCTCGGCGTTCAGCGTGCTGAACAAGTGCCCCGAGGGCATGCGGAAGCGCAAGTCGGTGCACGTGGAGGAGGCCGCGGCGCCCGCGGCGTCCGAGAACGCCATGAGTCGCCAGGGCGGCGGCAGCCTCAAGAAGACGTCGAGCCAGGTCAACATGCTGTCGCACGAGAGCGCCAAGGAGCCCGCCGGCCGGATGCTCAAGTCGCTCAGTAGCAGCGCGCTGTCCCGCAAAGGGGACGACAGCGACGACCAAGACATGGAGGAGGCATGGCCCGATCCGGAGCCGCCCGAGAGCCCCGAGGCGTCCCAGACCCACCCAGAGAAGTGAGCGAGGAGGCGCCCTCATGGCGATGACCAGGGGGTCCGGAGTTAGTTATAGGTGTCGTGGAGGCTGGCGCGGGCGTCATAGACAGTGGGCGAGGAGGTTCCTCGGCCGTGAGTGAGCGCGAGGATTGCTAGTATCTTGGATTCTGTTTCCCCTTTTTCGTCCTTGAATTGATTCGTCGCTTGTTGGCAGCGTGTTGGTAGCAAGGGTGATACTGTACACTCGACAAGTAGACAAGGAGAGCATTGTGGTGGTGGTGGTGGTGGTGGAGGCGGGGTGGTTGAGGACAGTCCCTGTTTGACATTACCGCCAATACTCGAAATGATTCTCCCGTTCTGTCTCCATATCGCCAGCCACGCCCTTGTCATGGGCACCGACGAGAACGAAGGAGGCCTAGAAGTTCCCAAAGCTCCCGAACGGGTTGTGCTGCTGCTGACCCGGCTGCTGCTGCTGCTGCTGCTGCTGTTGACCCGGCTGCATACCACCAAAGCCGCCACCGCCGCTCTGGTTCATCATGCCGCCCATGCCGGGCTGCTGCATCCCCATGCCCATCATCGGACGAGGCTGCATGCCGCCCATGGGCATCTGCATCTGCCCCATCTGGACAGGCTGGCCGTAGCCCATTCCCCCGGGCTGGCCCATGTTCATGCCGCCAGGCTGGCCCATGCCCATGCCGCCGTAGTTCATAGAGCCCATGCCTCCGCCGCCGCCCATTTGGTTCATCATGCCGCCGCCACCCATTGTCATCGGCTTGCTCGGCAGCCCAGCGAGCGTGTCCAGTCCGCTGAAACTGTTGCCACTGTTCCCCGGCTGGCCGGGACGCATACCGCTCGACGCCAAGCCGCTCGACGCCATGCCGCTCGACGACAAGCCACTCGACGCCATGCCGCTCGACGACGACGAACTGAGGTTGCTGAGGTTGAACAGAGACGACCCGGCGCCCCACGCGTCGTTACGCTTCGGTTCCGACTGCTGACTCGTGCCAGAGCTAGGGAAGGTCTTCTGTGGAGCGGGTTTTTGCTGAGCCATACCAGGGTTCGACGTCGTGCGCGCCTCCATCGAGCCCTGCATCGAGCCCTGCATCGAGCCTTGCATTCCGATTCCACCTTGCTGCATGGGCGCCTGCATGCCGAACTGGTTTCCAAACTGGCCGCCGGGCTGCTGCTGCTGCTGCTGGCTAAACATCGACACTTGAGCGGCAGGAGCCTGGCCAAAGGCGTTGAAGCCTTGTTGTTGAGCTGGACCATTCGAGAACGACCCAAACTGGGCTCCGCTCTGCTGAGCAGGCGCGCCAGCCACAGCCCCAAAAGGATCGAATGCAGCCTGCGGCGCAGCAGGCGCAGCGGGAGCAGCCCCAAACGCATTGAAGCCTTGCTGCTGAGGAGCAGCCACCGGTGCTGCAGAAGGCGCACCGAACGCAGCGAACGCAGGCTGGGCAGCTGGAGCAGCAGGAGGAACCGCGAACGGGTCGAACGCTGCGGCGGGGGCTGCAAAAAGTGTAAGCAAAGGTGCGTGAGTATGCAAACGAAATGGCGACACAGCAGTAGCCAAAGCGAACTCACCGGCGGGAGGCGTACTTCCGGACGTGCCGAAGAAATCCGTGTCAAGAAGTGACGGCGTCGCGGACGGACCCTTCGTAGTCGGCGCCTCCGCTTCCTGATAATTTGGACACGTAGGACAATCACAGACGTCAACAGACCCATCGTGAATGCGTCATTTCGCTGGTGCAAACAGGTGCTCGCCTCCTTCTTCTTGGCCTTCCTCTTGGAAGAAGCAGTGCGACGCTTCGATCGGCTCTGTATCACTCACACCCACATTCGATCATTCAGTGCGTCCCGGCAATCAATACTACAGTAACCACCTTAAGCGTACATCATCTTCAGACGCCGATTCGTCGCTCGGCTCCTCTGTTCATGGACATCAATGCACTGCGTCAATATGCATGGTCACGGGCCAGCACTGAAACACTCCCATGAAGTACGCACCTCGGCTCTTTTCACGCCGGCCGCTTCGGCTGCCGCTGTAGTCATCCTGCTCATCGGCATACCGACTCGAGTAGCCTCGGCTCTCGGCCGCACTGCTGCTACCACCACCGCCACTGTAGCCGCCGCCCACTCCGCTGCCAATCCCGACGTACTTGTCGCGCAAGCGGCGCGCCTTCTCTCGCTCGTCACGGATGATGTCGTTATCGTTCAGCATGTCGACGATCTGCTTGGCCTTCTCGCGGACTGGACGACGGCACGCACAGCATCACAGAGCACGAGTCAGTCGACCGCGCGCTCCGCTCCGTGGTATGCATGGGCGTTTGACTGAGCACCGCACCTCCGGCGCCCTTGTCGGCCGACCCGTCGTGGTACGAAAAGTCCGAGAGCTGGCGCAGCTTGAACATGTGATCGCGCGCGTTCTCGACCACGCGCTCGGTGCCATTCTTGACGAGATGGTCCAGCAGCGTCAGCGACTGGGGAGATGGCCACGAGGGGTGTAATTGCACGCGGCTTTTGTAAGCGAAGCGCTCGATAACGACCGTAAATAGCAAAAAAAAGACAGCACGCGTGCACTCGCGAACCTTGAACACCGTTCGCCACTGACGCGCATGCGAGTCGGTGGCCTCCCAGATCTTGCGCATGATCACTTGGTAGGACTCGCTGTGGTACCGTACGCACAGCCGCAACAAGCGTGAGCCCCTCGCGCTCTCCCCCCGTACATACAACGAAAAGGACGAAACGCACTAGTCGTAGGTGAGCTGCGCGATCTCGTTGAGCAGCGTGCTGGACGCGCCCCAGTTCTTGTTGGACAGCGCCTCCTCCATCTTGCGCTCAATGTCCGTGCCCATCTTGGCCTTCACCGCGTTCTTGCTGCCCAAAGGCACATGCCGACAAAAAGACGCACACGCAAGGAGAAGGAAGCGCGAGTGGCGGTGTTAGAGGCCGTCGCTGCGATCCCCGCGGCCGCTACAGCACAGCCAGCGCGCCGACTCACGCCTCGTCCACCGCATTCTTGAGCTTGTCCAGCGCGAACTTGTCCATGGTGCTCGCTTGCTTCCCCGCAACCGCGACGCTCGCTCCGCTCCTCTCTGGGTGTCGCTCGCGGCCTGTTCTTCTATGTCTAATCGGTCGCAACCGCCAAGGCGGGGGAGGGCGTTAGATACTTGCGCTGAGTATCAAACGGGAGGAGCAGTCGCCTCGAGGGGGCAACAGAAAAAGAGTGATGGTCGATCGGATCTGTCCGGTCAGAAGTATACGTATACTTTAGTCAGTATTGCGTTGCAATATTACAGGTCGGTTGTCGTTGTCGCTGCTCGGGCGCCGCTGTAGGGTCTTGTGGACTGCACGAGCGGCGCGACGGGTTTGTGGGGCGAAAAGTGCGCCACTGACCGTGCCGCTGGGTACGAATCACCGAGGTGCGGCGGCGCTGGGCCGCTCCAGTAGTCGTCCGTATGGTGTGGAGCGTCCCCGCGCTCCAGATCGCGGTCGCGGCGGCGCTGCAGGACCTCCTGCATCGTGCGGCGGTACTGCTGCCATGCGCGGTAGCCGAGAAGCACGACAAGCAGCAGGACGAGCACGGCCACGCAGTACATGACGACGTACACGACGTGCGCTCCAGCCATGACCGTCGGCGTCGGCGTAACTCAGGTTGTATATCACCTTTGGTTTTCTCGTGTGAGAATCGATACTATATCGCCGCGTCTCCATGTCGCTTCAACACTCACAGATTACTGAATAGATTCGAATAAGTACGATATTATTCTACAGTAGTTTCGGCATGGAAGGTCGACGCGGTGTGCATCGACGCCAAGCTCAACCGCATGGCTTTGCACCTCCCCATCTTGTGCGCGCCTGACCTCCAGATTTCTCGTGACAATCCATCGATCCTCAAGCGACGGACTCGGCAAGCGACCACTTCGACTCGGACGGACGCAGCTCAACCGTCGGTGACATGTTCCTCTCGCCGTTGCAGCGGTAGGCGCCACCTCGCTCGCTTATTTCTCTCGCGCTTGTCCTCCCGCTCACACCCCACACTCTCGACCGGCATGCATGCACAGACGGCTCCTCCAGCGCGCGGTCGGCGCACGAATGCTGCCTGCGCTAGCGACGCGCTGCCTCGCCCACGCCCAGGCGCGGCCGTTCCACGTGAACCCGCGGCGGCGCGGCGGCGGCGGCGACCCGACGCTGACGCGCAACAAGTACCGGTCGGTGATCAAGGACGAGTTCCCGCTCGTGTGCGGGGGGTCGCTGCCGGAGCTCTGCATCGACTGGGAGCAGTGGGGCGACCCGTCGCTGCCTGGCGACCGCACGATCCTCGTGCTGCCACCGTTCTCGCACTCGAGCCACGCGGCGTCGAACCGCGACGACCCTCGCCCTGGCTGGTGGGAGCACATGATCGGTCCCGGCAAGGCCATCAACACGTCCTACTTCCGCGTCCTCTGCCCGTCCGCGCTCGGCAGCCCGTTCAGCGGCACGTCGCCCGTCTCGACCGACCCGCGCACGGGCAAGCCGTACAAGGCGAGCTTCCCGCAGGTCACGATCGCCGACATGGCCGCTTGCCACGCCAAGGTGCTGGACGACGTCGGCATCGACCGCGTCCATGCCGTAGTGGGCGGTAGCATGGGCGGCATGCAGGTAAGCAACCACCTTTCTGCCGTCGCTCGTCGGGCGGAGCCCGTGTACTGACAATGCAGCACCTGGTGCAGGCCCTCGAGTTCGCGGCGCAGTTCCCCGAGCGGGTCGAGCGCCTCGTGGGCATCACGTGCACGCACCAGACGACGCCAGGCACGGTCGCGTTCCGGCGAGTGCAGCGCCACGCGATCCTGTCGGACCCGGCGTACAAGGACGGCGAGTACGCGCCTGGACAGGTGCTGAACGGCATGAAGATCGCGCGCGAGCTCGGCCTGACGTGCTACCGCTCGCGCGAGGCGCTAGACCAGACGTTCGACTGGAACCCGACCGGCGCCACAGGCTTCGACGCCGCCACGTTTGACGTCGAGAACTACATGACATACGAGGCGACCAAGTTTGCGCGCACTTTCGACGCCAACTGCTACCTTCTGCTGTCCAAGGCGCTCGACCTGATGAATCTCGGCCGTGGGTTCACCAACTTGGCAACGGGCACGAGCCGCATCAAGTGCCCGTCGCTCATCATCGGCGTCAAGCAGGACTTGCTCGTGCCCGTGCAGGAGCAGCGCAACCTGGTTGAGATCCTCCAGTCGTACGGGCGGAGCGCGCACCTGGTTGAGCTCAACTCCAAGTACGGCCACGACGCCATGTTCGTCGAGGAAGAGCAGGTCGACCTGCTCTCGCCGCTCGTGCGCGAGTACATTGAGCACCCGCTCGCCGACTTGCTGCCCGTCGAGCAGCACCGCTACAGCAGCCTCTGATCCTGTTTGCTCCCAACCAACCACTGCGCTGGACGCGAGAGCAGCGACCGCACATTTGTATCGATATATCTAAGACCTCAGCAACAAGACTTGAATACTACCGCCAGCAAGACGGACGGACGCATGAACATCTACTTACAACACGGTGACTGTCGTGTCTACTTCGAAGTATCCAGCACGTTAGACGAGCTCGAGCGCGTCAAAGACGACGGACGCGTGCAGGAACGTCTGCGCCGGGTCGGACGAGCCGCTGGCGACGGTGAGCGTGATCTTGTTGCTGCCCGAGACGAGCGCGCTGGCCGGGATGGCGTACTCGTACAGCTTGTAGTTGCCGAACGTGACGCCGCGCGTGATGCCGCGCGTCTTGACGGCCACCGAGGCGGGCACCGGCGACGTGTACTTGCCGTTGACCGTGATGCGGCTGCGCCCGCTGCTCTGGGCGAGCGTCAGGCCGATGCGCAGCTTCTTGGCCGTCTTGGCCTGCGCGCTCGAGAGCGAGAAATCAATGGTGATGGGGTCGTTCACGCCGCGGAACTGCGCCATGGGGAAGGCGCTGTCCTTGTCCGTGCCCGCGCGGAACGTCACGGGCTTCCAGGCGCTCATGCGGTAGTCGCTCGGGTGCATCTTGTGGATCTTGTTGGCGTTCAGGAACCCGTCGGGCGTGCCGTCCCACGCGCCAATGCGCCAGATCGGACTCTTCGCGATCGTGTACGACACGGTCGCGTCCTTCTTGGTGACCTTGCCCGCCGACACGACCACGCCCGACACGCTCGCGACCTCGAGCTGCTTCTTGTACACCTTCATAGTATACGTGCCGGGCTTCATCTTGGGCGACGTGAAGCTGAGCCCGCCGGACGACAGCTGGGTCCAGTACTGCGCGGCGGCGTTGCTCCAGGTCACGACGACCGCGTTGTTGGACCCGATGACGCCCGTGGCGTCCGAGACGGAGCCCGAGACGGTGCCGCGCTTGGCGTCGGGCACGAAGCCCGTGAGCGACAGCGACTGGAAGAAGCCGAAGTCAGCCGCCTTGGCCGCCGCGCTCGCGCTAGTGCCCGAGGACCCGACCAGGAGCGCGTAGGGCCCGTGGAAGCCGAAGCGGTAGTCCTCGACGCGCGTGTGGTCCGAGTTCATGTAGAAGGTCAGCTCGTTGGATACGTCCACCTTGTTGTTGATGTCGCGGAAGAAGGGTCCGCCGCTCGAGGTCTCGTACGCGCGGTCCGACATGACGAGGTAGACGCTCGCGGCCGCGCTCGACACGCCGTGCACGTGGTCGTCCTTGAAGGCGATCCCAGAGTAGAACTTGGACTGCGTCAGGTTCTTGTTGGTCGCGAACACGTCCTCGGCCTCGATGGCGTGCATGCCAGGGGCCATCTCGACCTCTGGGCCCATGCCGTTGGGCATGACGGAGGTGTCCATGCGCACCAGGAAGCGCATCTCGGGCAGCGACTTGGAGGCGTACGGCGCGTGGTTGGTGCCCATGTACACGGCGTTCTCGTTCGGCCGGAAGAAGAAGTACTGGGAGATGCCCGTGGCCGAGGCCACGCACGAGACCTGGATGGTCTTCTTGGCGTCTTTCAGCGTCTGGATCTTGCTCGACGTGACCTTGCCCAGGCCAGAGTTGACGTGCGTGCCCTTGGACTTGTACTGCAGCTCCTTGCCGTTGTAGTTGATGGACACGATGTCGCACGTCGACTGGCGCATGCTGACCGACAGCCCCGCGCCCGTGGTGATGACCCACTTGTCCGAGCTCGTCGTGTACCCGAACTTGGCGGCGTCTGCGGGGGTGCCCAGCGCCAGCAGCGCCGCCGACGCAAGCAGCGAGAGCGCGCGACCGATCATCGCAGTTGCAGAATGAATTCAGCGACTTGGAGCTTGACGAGAGTGGAAGGAACGGCGCGAGTTGACAAGTGCGCCGGCATGGGCGCCGATCACCCCAGGACAATGGAGCTCTTGGTATTTTTCTGTCCGTGTCCGTGAGCCGGAACCGTACGTTCGTTCGTACGTACGGTAAAGAAAGTTGGCATGCCGAGGAAACATACGATAAAGGGGAAAATGGCAGCAGGAAATGCGGCAGCGCAAACTGCAAAGTAGGTTTTTGATGAGTCAGAAGTATTGTATGGAATTGCGATTGCTTAACTTAAATAAAATGTGCCCATAATTGAAAACGTATATAGATTATACAAGGAAACTGTATGAAGTTTGGATCTGACTGTACAGACCCACCCGCCCCCAAATCTCACCCGTCCCTCCGTTCCCGTCTTCCGGAAGCTATCTTCGCCCCACTATGAGCGACGCCGAGGCAGACGCCGCGGCGCCGGCCGCCGCTGTTGCCGCCCCCGAGGCCCCCGCGGTGGAAGAAGCGTCCGCGCCCGCGGACACGACGGTCTCCACTTCTGTGGGTACCGACGTCGCGGAGGGTGAGAGCGGGGAGCAGGCGGAACAGTCGGCGGAGGCGCTCAACAAGGACGCGGACGAGCAGGCTGAGAGCGAGCCGGCGGCCGCGGACGACGAGGCCGCGGTGGAGGAGAAGACGGAGGAGATCTCGACAGAGAAGAAGGAGGAGTTGGAGGCGGATGATACTAGCGCTGGCCAAGAAGGCGGGGACGGGAAGCCTGCGGCGGAAGAGACCGAGGGGAAGGAGAGCGCAGTGCCGGCGAGGAAGTATCCTCGGCGCAAGAGCGCGGACACCGTGGTGAGCACGCCGTCTGGACGAACGAAAGCGCCTGCTAACAGCAGAAAGACGAAGAAGGCGGCGGCAGCGAAAGATGGGGAGGAGACCGAGTCGGACGTGGAGAAAAAGCCGCGGAAGCGCGCCAAGACGGCCGCTCCAGCGGTGAAGAAGACGCCGGCGCGCAAGAAGAAGACGGGTGAGCGCCACGATGGACAAGGCGGCTCGCTTCTCGCCATTAGCGTGGAATAACACGTTCCATTCGATACGAACAGCAGCCAAGAAGGCGGAAGAGGACGAGGCGGACGAGGAGGACGAGGAGCAGAAGGAGTGCGAGCGGCGCGTGGACTTGCTGCCTGACGAGATCAAGGCCAAGTAGGTGCTCGTCGACGGGTCAAATTGTGGTGTGCGTACCTGTCTAACTAACGCGCGACAGGTTTGGCGAGATCGTGTGGGGCAAGATGACGGGGTATCCCTACTGGCCAGCGCTCATTACGGACCCGCGCTTGCTGCCGTCGCATTTCCAACAGAAAGCCATGCAGAACCTGGAGACCAAGTTCTTTCTCCACTTTTACGGGACCAATAACGTGTACGTGGCTTGCTGCGGTTGATGGTCGTACCCGCTCTTTTAGAGAGTGCGTCGGGTCTAAGCTGGGCTGTTCGCGTTCGGCTTGTCTAGCGCGGCGGTGCTATACAAACACATTGCGCCATGGAACGACGAGACGTTCGACTACAGAAAGGGGCACCCGGAGAAGGACGCCAAGGCCCCGAAGCGCCGGGAGTCGTTGATGGAAGCGATCGAAATAGCGGATGTACGTCACTCTTGACTGCTGTCTGGCTGCTATACTTTGTCTTGTTGCACTCGGTACTGACACGTTTGATGATCTGCCATTCATTCCTGTTTGCTAGAGAGAACTCTTGCTCCCTGTCGACCAACGCGTCGATGGACTTCTGAAGGTGCGATGTTTGTGAAAGCGACACGGAAGGTCACAAATCCTAACACTTGCTTGAATACCCGCAGCAAAAGCCCTCAAAGGCCAAGCCGGAACCAGAGACGACCCCGGCCCAACCAAAGCGGCGGGGCGCCAAATCGACTGCTGCCAAGTCCAAGAAAGCGAGTACTGCTGCTACGCCTCCAGCCAAGAAGGGAAGAAGGGGAAAGCAAAGCACGGACATAGACGAAGAGGCTCCACAGCAACCGACGCCCGAAATGACAGTCGAGGAGGAAGAAGAGGACTCTGCCGGCGCGCCAGCGTTGAGCAAAGAGGAGATCAAGGCCAAGGTCGCAAGTCGCAAGACACCGTCCCGGAAGAAGGCTGATGCAGGAGATGCAGGGGCAAAGAAATCGAGCAAAGCTCAAGCCAAGGGCGGAAGCAAAGCTAGCGGCGCCCCGGCAGTGTCGAAGGCCGACATCGACACGAAACGCAAGAAGGAGATTGAGCTGGTCGTGCCTCACAAGTCGGTCAAGTCGGCGGACATTCGTGAGGCGACGGAGGAAGCAGCGAAGCGCAGTCGCAGCGACAAGGGCAAGGGCCGCAGCAAGGACAAGGTAGCGTACAAGGTCGGCGACTTGGCTGCGTTCGCGAGCAAGATGACGCGACTGCAGGCGCAGGAGTCGTCAAAGAACAACGACGAGCTGGTCGCCATGCTGGGCCAGCTGCTCAAGGAGAAGAAGATCCATCGCTCTGACCTGGAGCGCTCGGGACTCGCTGCCATCATTGCCGTGTTGCGCAAGAACTCGAACCCGACTGTCGCGACCTCGGCGAGCGCTGTGCGCAAGCACATGATCGAGATCTTGAAGAAGTGCGAAGATAAACTTCCCTCGAAGAAGAAACACGCCGCGGACGGGGATGCTGCAGCAATGCCTGCGACCAAGAAACCCAAGCTAGCAACCACACCCTCTGATGGTGCGGGGGCTTCCAAGACGGAAGCACCCAGCTCGGAGACGAGTGTCAAGGCGGAAACAACGGCAAAGAGCGAGTCGCCAGTGGAGACCAATACCGACCCCAAGACGACCGCGCAGCCAGACTCGGAGAAGGCAAGCGATGCTGCTACTGCGAACGTAAAGGAAGAGGAGCCTGTTGCGCCCGCAGATCCGGCGTCGTCCTTGTCGCCGTCCAAGTCGACGGACGACAACACAAAGGAGGCCGAGGAAGACATCTTCAAGGGGGAAACTAGTCTTGACAAGAAGCGAGAGGTGTTCGTGGAGATGTTGGGAGAAGTGCTGAAGGTGAACGGGCCGGCGCACGACAAGCTGGCCAAGGAGATCGAGGTGAGGTGGACGCACTGGCATGTGGCGGTGGTTTGGTTGGCGAACTGATTGGATTCCCGTACTTTGCCAGGGCCTTGTCTTTGATCGGTACAAGGAGAGCAACGGTGACTACCTTTCGCAAGCACGGCTGGTCATCTTCGGACTCCGGGACAACGCGAAGCTGCGCGAGCGGCTCTTCTCGGGCACGCTGCACTGCCTGGAGATCGCATACGCTAGTGACGAGGTGCGCGCGTCTTCTGTCTTGTGTGTCGGCGTCTCGATGCGATTGGGGGTATTGATTGTTTGTGCGTTTCTGTGCCGTGAACACAGTTTTTCAAGGGGTCAGAGTAGCTCCAGCATGAAACCCTCTTGCCTGTGGTAGCGGCAACACGTTGGATCGACCGACCGCCCGTACAGCTTGACGTCGGCTTCTTCGGCTCTCACCGGCCAGGCCTTTGCCAACGCAGAATGGTCTAAATGCATGCGAGTCTCGTTGTGCTTAGGGTGATGGCGCTATTGTGTTCGAACTTCACGGCGTGACGTTGTTGATGATCCTCTTCTTGGACGTGCGGCTAACCGACAGGTAGGCGTTGATGGTGTTGATGGCAGCCTGGCTGCGCCCATTCACGATGGTAGTGCCCACAAGGTACCGGTCGCATGGGTAGCCGCCTCCATGGACATCGAACACGTTGTTGCCTCGGAAGCCCTGCGGCCCGCGGTAGTTGGCGGCACAGTCAAGGCACTCGCTCGCGCTCTGAAGCCCCTCTGTCATGGAGTACTTGCCGTCCGGACACGGCCCAGTGCAC
>JAADXZ010000071.1:0-51099 GCA_023338055.1 Phytopythium mirpurense
GTGCTTCATCTTGCCGTGCTTGAACTTTCCAGGCTTGAACTTGCCGTGCTTCATCTTGCCAGGGTACCCCACGACGCCGGGCTGCATCATGTACACGGGCTGCGCGGGGTAACCAGGCTGCGGGTATGGCGCAGGGTGCGCATACCCAGGCTGCGGCGGGTACCCCGGCTGCGGTGGGTACCCCGGCTGTGGCGGGTAGCCTTGCTGCGGGGGGTAGCCTGGTTGCTGCGGCGGGTACCCAGGCTGCTGCGGCGGGTAGCCCTGCTGCGGAGGATAGCCTGGCTGCTGTGGAGGATAACCTTGCGGCGGCGGGTATCCAGGCTGCTGCGGGGGGTATCCCTGCTGCGGCGGGTACCCAGGCTGCTGCGGAGGGTAGCCCTGCTGCGGGTGCGGGTAGCTGTGGTTTCCAGGCGGCTGGTTGTGCATGGCGTCCGGCCTAGAGCGCGCCGAGTGTGACGGGGAGAGAGGTCCGGCGAGGAGATGGCGAGAACGGAGATGATGCGGAGAATTGAGCTTTGTGGAGGGCTCGTCGATTAATCGAGATACTGTAGTTCAGTATTACAGTAACTTGGACCAGAATGTAAGTGGGTACAGTAAGCGGTTATACTTGAACCGCGTTTTAGCCAGAAAAATCCAGCTGACGAGTTGCACTACAGTAGCGTTTTGCCGATAAAAATGACGATTTGATCATGAAGCGATGCTATTTTGTCCCGGTGGCGCCACGCACGAATCGACGTTGTCATTGATCACTAGCTGCTGAATGCGACTACTCCACACTAGTTCCATGCCGCAGCCATCCAGCCTTGGCGCGCTCGCAAGCATGTTGGCGCATGCTGGGCTGGGACCCGCACTGGCGCTCACTTGAAGAACTTCTTCATCTTCTTGAAGCCCTTGCCCTTGAAGCCCTTGTACTTGTGGCCCTTGTACTTGTGGCCCTTGTACTTGTGGCCCTTGTACTTGCCGTGCTTCATCTTGCCGTGCTTCATCTTGCCGCCGGCGACCACCACGCCGGGCTGGGCCACGTACATGGGCTGCGCCGGGTAACCTGGCTGCGGGTGTCCATGCGGGTGCGGGTACGCGTGTCCAGGCTGCTGGGGCGGATAGCCCGGCTGCGGAGGGTATCCTTGCTGTGGAGGGTAGCCTTGCTGCGGTGGGTATCCCTGTTGCGGCGGGTATCCCTGCTGCGGCGGGTATCCCTGCTGTGGCGGATAGCCTTGTTGAGGAGGGTATCCTTGTTGAGGAGGGTATCCTTGCTGAGGAGGGTATCCTTGCTGAGGAGGGTAGCCTTGCTGAGGAGGGTAGCCCGATCCGGGAGTGAAGCCCTGCTGGGGGTAGCCGCCACTGCCGCCGCCGCCGTGCATTGGGACTCCTGATGCCTTGCTTGACCGCGCGTGTGCCTTGGAGCTTCCCTCCGCTTTGCCGACTGCGAGGAAGGAAGGAGCCTTCTTCTGCGAACTGCACCCACCTCGCGGTAAACAGGGTACACTGTACCACCACTTTTTGAGTCTGTTCCTGCAGATCGATTGGTCAAATATTCGCATCGTCCACGTTCATTGGCGCGATAGTACTCGAAATGATTCTCTCCTCCAATTCCTATTCTAAGTCGACTCGCCAATCAGCGCACTTCTTTCCAGAACCGAAAGGAAGCGCCGCGCCTTCAAGCCGACCGACCGACGGACCGACCGATCGACCCGACGCCGCGCTTCCTCTCTCTCTCTCTCTCTCTCTCTCTCTCTCTCTCATCGCCCACGCCACCTCCCACCTGCCACGCTCCGTCCTCTCTCTTTCTCTCTCAAGCATGCGCTCTTCCCCTAGCGCCTCGCCAGTCGCTTCGCAGCAGGAGATCGCGGTGGGCAAGCGGTGCGAGCTGCGCGCCTCGGCCTCCAGCTCGGGTCTGCGCGCCAGCATCAAGCGCTACGGGGAGATCGCGTTCGTCGGACCCGTCGCGGGCCTCCCGGGGGGCGAGTGGGTCGGCGTGCGGCTCGACAAGCCGCTGGGCAAGTCGGACGGCTCCGTGAACGGCGTGCGCTTCTTCGACTGCGCGCCTCTGCACGGCGCGTTCGTGCGGCGCGAAAAGGTCAATACGCTGGGCGAGTTCCCCGTGTTCGCGTCTCAAGCCGAGAGCCTGGCGCACGAGCTGGACGCGTACCGAGCGGCGCGGGACGGACGGAAGCAGCACGAGCGCGAGCAGCGCGCGCACGACCTCGAGCTAAGCGGCGACGAGTTGGTCGCCGCCTTCTGGGCGCGCTTCACGCTCAAGGAGGAGCGTGTGCGGCGACAGCTCGGCGAGTTCGCCGAGCAGCGCAAGCAGCCGACCGCGGCCGCGACAGTGTCGGACGCGGGCGCGCTAGATGAGGCGGTGACGATAGTGCACGCCATGCGCGAGGACGCGGCGCGCGCGTCCTCGCTCTTCCTGTCGCCGTACGACATCCGCCACACGCAGATCATCATCTCCAAGCTGCTGGAGCTGGTCGAGTCGACACGGCAGCTTGTCGCGCCCAGGAAGAAGTTTGCGTTCCGCGCTCGAATCAAGAAGCCGACTGTCGTCAAGGAGACGAATGACAGCTGCAGCTACAGCAACAGCAGCAGCATCAACAACAACAACAACAACAATGCGAGTCCAGAGAAGCCGGTGGTCGCTGACAAGTCCGCTAGCGAGGCTGGAGCGCTCAAGACGGACCTGATGCAGCTGGACGAGCTGGTCTTTGCCAACAGACAGAACGAGGTGATCGTGATCGACAGCAGCAGCTTTGGCGACCGCGAACCAGACATGCGGCGCGACCTGAACTTCTCGCACCTGACCAACTGCGTCATCTGGGTACGCGTCGAGACGTCGGCCATCCGCGGCGACGCGCTCCAGAACTGCGTCCTGTACGCCGCGCCCGTGTATGGCAGCCTGTGGCTCGAGAGATGCGACGCGAGCGACGTGTTCGTCGCCTGTCGGCAGCTGCGCGTGCACCACAGCGCCAACACGGCGTTCCACCTGCGCATCGGCAGCCACCCGATCATCGAGGACTGCCATCAGATGCGCTTCGGGCCCTACCGCCTGCAGTTCGACGGGCTCAAGGCGCAGCTCGAGCGCGTCGGGCTGCTCAAGGACTCGGGGCTGTGGGCCAAGGTGAACGACTTCAAGTGGCACCGCGCGCAGCAGTCGCCCAACTGGAGCCTGTGCGACCCAAAGCAGCCGCTCCGGCCGATCCCCGCGGCGCTCAGCGGGCAGATCGCGTTCGAGTAAGTCGATGGGTAGGACGATCTCGAATGCACGCCACCACGCTTGGTCGTATGGAGTCTGGAGCACGACCCGTGTTATGACTAGTAGCCGACGGGTCATAGATTGACCCCGTCAAGTGGTGGGAAGACGCGCAAACCGCTCGAGGTGGGTTGTATACTCACATACACATAGAGACAGCGGACTCTGCGCACTTACAATGTACTTCAGTATAAGTTGAAGTTGTCAAGTTGAAGTTGATGGATCTCTTAATGCTGCATCAATGACATACGTCGACCGAGAAGCATTTGCATCACGTGCAAATGAACCAGACGAGTGTATTCAGATCGAACACTCTTTCAATTGTACTGGTAGTGCGGCGCTATCTACTCGCGCGCGTCAGTTCTCGGCGTGCCATGTCGCCATGTGCGCGTGCGCGATCCATCGGCCGCGTAGCTCGTCTTCTAGCATGCAGAGCCCCTCAATCGGCCGCACGAGCGTGCGGTCGTTATAGGTAGCCACAAAGTCGACGCCGTGCTGCTCGTGCAGCAGCGCCACATAGTCCGTGATCAAGCCCGAGCCTGCCACGTCCTGCACGAGCAGGAGCTCCATGTCGCGGAGCCCGAAGAAGTGGCGCATGGCGGCCATGATCAGCTCCTCAATGTGTCGGTTGCGTGGCTCGACGGCCAGCATGGCCCAGTTGAGCAGCTGGAACGGCCGGTTAAACATGTACTTGGGCCCGCCCTCGCGGCGGTAGATGGGCCTGGCGAACTGCTCCGGCTCGAGGTGGTTCTCCTTGCCGAACAGCACGTCGCAGCCTCCGGGGAGCGCTACGTCCGTCGCGTTGACCACCGGACACGTGTCGGCGTCGACGACGAGTCCGCCGTGCTTGTACAGCAGCAGCAGCTTGAGGAAGTCGAAGCCGGCGACGCGCGGGATGGCGCGCTCGAACGCGCGGCGCACATGCGGCACGAAGCCGTCCAGGATGCGGTCCACGCTCGTGTGCACCGTCACGTTGAAGCCTCGCTCGACGTATTTGAGGATCAGATCCGGCGCCTGGCCCAGGTCGCCGATCCACAGTACGCGCACGTGCTTGCCGACGGTGGCCGCGTCCGGCTTGGGCGCTCCGATGCCGCTCTTGTTCTCGTCCAGCAGGTACTCGGGCGTCAGTAGCGCTCTTCTGGGCGCTTCCTGCTCGTCATCAAGCCACTCCCAGCTCTTTGGGATGGGCGCCTCCTCGGTGGCCACGCGGAGATGAGGCGACCAGCCTACAAAGTCTCCGTCGACCATCCCTTGGTCGTAGAACGTCATGGACTGCGGGCCGAGCTGCGGCAGGCCGTGTAGATGTCCAGGAAGAGGTCCAGGCGGAGGCCGCCGACGCAACATGTTGATGGCGAGCACGACCGTCAGGCACACGGCGAGCAGCAGCAGCAGCCGTTGGCGCTGCGTCAGCCGCCGCGAGAGCTGCCGCAGCGTCTTGGCCGACTCGTGGCCGCCGCGCTTGAACCGGAGGAGCGCGTCCGCCTTCTCGGGCACCATCGGGCCCCCTTGACAATCTACGTGCGCGCTACTAAAGCGAACGAAGATCTTGGGCGGCGGCATCTTTTAAAGAGTCGCACGCGGCACTTGCGGCGGGCGGTTGCCACGGGTGAGTCAAGGAGGGATGCAGAAGGACGACGGATGTACCCATCGGCATCCATTCGGGATCGGTTTTGGGCTCAATAAACCGGTATGAAGAGAGTATTGCGTGTAATGGCTGCACAAAGCTCGGAGTGTGCAATTAATTTGTTTTAAAAGCGCCAAAAACAGTAATTTTCAAAAGCTCGCCTGCTCGCAATTTTTTTGCGAATTACAGTTTTCATTACTTTTGTCAAATTAATTACACATATATCATCCTCGTCAGTAAAAATGAAACTTTCACCTCCTGCCCGCACTTCCAATCAAACCTAAATGCCAGATAAGAGTTCCATTCCTAAATGACTACTATTATCCCATCCTAATTAGCCAATGCTTTATGACAGTTCCACACTATATCACAGGAAACAGAACCGCATTCGGATGCTGTAGTTTACGTCTCTTTTCCGCGGTCATGCGAAGAAAAGCGAGGAAAAAAAAGGGAGAGCGAGTCCGGAAGCGCGCGCATACATAGCAAGTCGAGGGAGCCCGTGCGCGCACCGACCGACTGACGGCCATCAGCGCCTCGTACGTCATCCCCAGCGGTCGCAGCAACGCCCACCGCTTCACCTGCGCCCTCCCGCGCCCCCTACCGAAACGTAGGGCTCGCGAGACGCCCGGGAAGCCCCCTACTGCAGTCGAACGCCCGTTGGAGACCGAGACCTCGCTCTCCCCTCTTTGTGCATCCCGTCGGCCTGTGCGCACCGAGCAGCAGGCTCTGCGATGACGACGTCCACGGGTATGTACATGGAGACAGTGTCTCTCAACGACGACTTGCCTAGCGGGCCTGCGCCGTCGCCAACGTCTGATTCCGCCACGTCAGAGGGAAGGGACAGTGCCGTGCTTGACGTCGACAGCTTGGAGGCGCAGTTCGCGCCCCCTACAGCGGTCAAGTTCGCGGCAAAAGCTACCGACATGGAGTCGGCTAGGGACGCGCACGCTGTCGACCAGGTTGTGGTGGTCGTAGGCTCGGACGGCAGCGCTAACGGCGTCGGGAGTAGCGAGCCTCGCGAGCAGCATGTGGACTCGCAGGTCGTACAGAACAAGCCCGTGCTGCCCAAGCTGCGCGTCCCGCCGCTCAAGACTCCAAGCGCGCAGAGCATGGAAGAGCGCGACTACGTGGACCCGACGCTGTTCTCCCCGGAAGTGTCTCGCCACGCGATGGAGGTCGCGCACCGTCGCGCCAAGGCGATCGCCGTGGAGGTGAAGGAGCTCTTGGAGCTCGAGGGGGACCAGCCGACGGCGCCGGCGAGCGGCGGCGCGCGCTTCTCTCCTGTCGACGCCGTCGGCATCATCAGCAGCGCGTTCCTCAGCTCGTTCTCGCGCGTCAAGCAGATCGTCACGAGCGGCGACACGGAGTACGACCTGCTCAACAACTCGTCGCCGTCCAACAAGATGGAGGACCTGGACACGGACGGTGACGGGCTGCAGCTCTCACCCGACGCGTCCAAGGGCGACGGCAAGCACTTCCAGAGCCCGGCGGTGCGACCGGCGCTCAAGCGCATCTCGGCGTACACTGCGATCCCGACGGAGAAGCCGAGCCGCCCGAAGAAGTCACTGCACTGGCACGATGACGTGCTGGACGGGGACGAGGAGTTCGTGCTCGACGCCGAGGACGAGCTGGACATGGGCGAGTCGTCTCCGCGCGAGACGAATTCGCTCGTGATGGACCATGGCAACTCGATTCTGCACTACAAGAAGGGCGGCGACCTGACGCCGCGCAGCAAGAAGAAGCGCAAGAAGTTGGTCAAGACCATGATGCGGCGGCTGACGCCGCGCGAGAAGGAGGAGCTCTACCGGCAGCGACCGGACCTGATGATCGTGCCCAACTGGGCGCAGAAGTACCGCGAGGAGATCGCGGGTGAGGAGACGTCGCGCTCGAGTCTCTGGCTCGTCATGTTCATCACGCTGCTGGCCGTGCTGCTCATAGTTTTAATATTCCTCATCGAGCGGCAGCACGTCACCCACTCCAAGAGGGAGTGACGACGACGCCCCGCTCTTGCCGTGGCTCTACAACACGGACGCACGTGACGCGAAGGCCATTGATAAAGCACAAACACGAGGAGAGCGCCGTCGTGAACCATTTTTGACTTCCACGCTGCTTATCGTGTCGAGACCTGCAGTCACATGTGGGGTGGACAGGCTTGAAGGGCACACACTGACTATTGCATTGGTCCTTCGAGTTTGGCGCGTTAGGAACGGTAACACACGGGTTTGCGAGCCTCTGTCCACGTCACAAGAGCTGTAAACGTGCTATTTTCTCCAGCTTATCGGCCTGCTTCCCGTCGGGAAGACAGAGGGCGTCGAGCTGCGCGCGAGTGGTCGCAGCGGGGACTCCCTGGACAGTCAACCCCGTGGACTCTCAAGGAGAGCGCCGGGGCTGAGAGGGCAGCCACGTGCGCGCGCTGCGTCCGCCCTCGAGCCAAGCGCACGCGACTTAGTGGTGGCTGTAGTCGAACTTGCCGTTCACGCGCTTCCAGAAGTTACTCTTCTCCATGTCCTCCTCTGTATAGATGCATAACGTCACGAGTCGTATACGAAGCAAGCGTGAGGTCTTCGCCGTCGCACGTTGCACGGAGGCACTCAATAGCGAGAGGGACGTACGCGTAGCGCCACGCGTGGGCAGGATGCCGCACACGACGAGCGAGATGCTGTGTCCCCCCCCCCCGACAAGACGTTCCGTTCGGATGGATGTTAGGCGTTTCCTGGCTCCACATGCGCGAGGAGAGCAGTCAAGTGGCGCGAGACGTACGCAGCGCCGATGAGGAAGGGCTGGAACATGGGGCGCGAGGCCTCGTAGGCGACAAACTTGCCGAAGGGCAGCTTGTGCCATCGCACGACTTTCCCGGCGGCGGTCATCTTGCAGAGCGGGCGAAGGCTTGGAGGCGTCGGGGGCGCGGCGAGGTTCGGCTTCTGCGGTGTATAGTGCGAGAAGAGGGGGAGGTCGGGAGGCCTTTGCCGCCACAAACGGCGCATGGAACCTTTCAGAGCGCATAATGTGTTTGGAATATTGATTATCACAGGTATCTATCCCTGTGATAACCAATACTTGACCGATTTGATACCGAACATAAACGAACGTATATTGTAGTTACAAATCGTACTTTATGAGAACGAATACGGTGAGTTACGGGTCATCACGCCTGCTCGCGTGTCTTTGCTGTTGTTTTCATGGGTTTCCGCCTGACAGTTGCTAGTTGAGGGTGTCAGGTGGACCACCCACCATCCCGAAATCGAGCCTCCGACACCCATAAATGTACGTGCACCACACCACAGTTGCAGAATCAGGGGAGGGGGTCACGTTGGTCCCCGACCGCTCATGTCTTTGCCCCCTCCTCCTGTGGGGAAACGAGAGGAAGGGGGAGGCCGACACCACCAGCACGCCCGGCCGCAGTCCCCAAAGCGCCTCCGCCCTCCTTCCTCCGCCCGAAGAAGCAGTCGCGACCTCAGAAGCCATGAGCCTCATCCGCCAGTCCCTCCGTGCCCTCAAGGCCGGTATGTAACCTATTTGTACCCTCCCCCAGCCAGCTACGTAGAGCGAGGGCGTGTACCCTTGCGAGATGCATGCTGCAAATATGCACAGCGCCTTTCTCACCTTGCCTTGTGACTTTGATGACGCAGCGCCCACCGCGTCGGTGCTGCGCCCGGCCAGCGCGCGCTTCGCTTCGTCGGCGGCGGCCCCGGCCGGCTCGGACACGGAGGTGGTCATCCCGGAGGTGCACCAGACGCTCGAGTGGTGCCTGTCGACCCCGCCCCCGGTCCACCAGTTCGAGGAGCCGCCGCTCGTGATCGAGACCTACGGCCCGGTCGACCCGTACGCCCACTAAATGCCTTGCCGAGCGTCCCCCGCCCGCCGCGCCTTGCTGCCCGCCCGCCGGCCCTTCCACCCCGCCCTCGCGCCGCCGGGACTCGTCGGTAGTACTATTTGTAGGTGCCGTCGAGACTGCGCGGGGACGAGAGGGGTTCGACTACAAGGACATGAATCAATCAACGGCGACGCGGATTGGCGATCTGTTTTTACCCCAATGGTGGCCGGCTGCGGTGTATCAAATGCTTGCTTCCCTGTTGGATGGGAGTGCTTTGAGGTTTTGAACGTATGTCAGGCATGCGCGGAGCATCATAGGCTTCGACAATGCTAGGTATAATAGTACCTGGTCACGAGAAGAGCATGGACAACAAGAGCAGTTTTGAATCGAGAGTTGGATCGTAAAGTGTCGAGTGCATTGGGGGCATGCTTCGCTCCTCAAGCAACTGTAGGAGCTGCTGGACACCATGTGTGTATCCTATCCTTATCGTGCGATGCTGGCTCCAAAGGCGTCGACTCCAACATGGGGCACGCGCACGTGGATCTCTAACGTGTCTCCATCGGTGCAGATGTCGTATGCTGCTAGGCACGAGCTATAATCCTCAGCTCCGAGCACTCGACCACGGCCATCCATCCATCCATCCATCCATCCATCGCTTCAACTCTTTCCTTTGTTCGCCCTGCACCCCCTTCGCTATCGGATGCAGAGTTGGCGCCCGCGCCCAGCTTCCACGCCACTCCTGTTTACAGCACGTACGCGACCGTGTCGCCGAGCGCGCCGCCGACCATCGTGCCGATGCCTGGACGCACGAACGTGCCGACCGCGGCGCCGATCCCGCCCGTGATGACGGCGAGACCCGAGCGCGAGGCGTTGCGCAGCGTCAGCTGGACGAACGTCTGGCTGGGCGTCTCAGTCTCGGCGCTGTCGCTGTCACCGTCGCGCAGGTGCTTGCCGCCCTTCTTGCCGCGCTGCTTGGCCGTGAATTTCCGGTACAGGATCACGAGGAGCTGCTGGGTCTCCTCGACGAGGAAGATGGCGAAATGGCCCAGCAGACTGGCGCGCATGCCCGTCTTGAGCATCAGCGCCGCCGACATGAGGCGGCTGGACGTGCGCACGTACTTGCGCGTCGCCGACTTGCTGATATCTATGCAGCAGCGACCACACGTGCCGTGCAAGTATAGGCGTTGGTTAGTTAGCTCCACATTATGCGCTCCCCCTCGGCTCGATTCGCCTGACATGGGACACAACAACGCACCCTTGACGAGCTTGCCGACGACCTGCGGGCGAAAGTAGAGGAGCGCGACTTCCTCGAGCGAGCGCGTGTACGTCGAGATGCTGAGCGACTTGACGAACGACTTGGAGCACGCGCGCGTGAACTCCTCGGCCGAGGGCGGCGAGAACACAGGCTTCTTGTCCACGTCCTCGAAGCCGTCGTCGTCCTCCGATTCGTCGTCCTCCAGGTCCAGCGATGCCACGTACGCGTTGAAGACCATCAGGCCCTGCATGGCGCCCGTGCGCACCGCCAGGATCGCCACATCCTTGGGGTAGAAGTGCTTAAAGAAGGGCTTCTTGTCCGCCAGGTAGTTCTTCTGGTGCGCGCTGACGCTCATCGTATCGGTCGTAGAGGAGGGGGCTCAACCGGCAGGCAAACAAGGCGGGACGGGCAGGGAGAGAGGCGGCCGAAGGGGGCGGCGGATGCGGCAAGCAGGAGCAGCGGCAGGACGCACGCAGGACGAGGAGCACTCGGTGAGCCGTTCACACCTCTCGTGGGGCTGGCTGCCAAAACGTGGGGCGCTCGCTATCGATACACGTACCGTCTACGACTGTTTATAAAGCCTACCATTCAAAACGACTGTTGTTGTGCGCGTGGCGCTGTCCCCAATGAGCAAGTGATTAAGCAATTTTTTCTGTCAGTGACAGTACGTGGTGCATACGTCAAACGAACGAACGCTGCGTCATTGAAGTCTGGCAGCCGAACGGTTCCATCGACCGACCACGAGCAGCTCCAGACTCGAATCCTCCTCCGCTCCCTCTCCTCTCCTCCCTCGCCTCCGCTACTATGAACGACGAGGCCATCCGCCGTGTGTTCCAGCGCGACGTGTGCGCGGGCCGCGTGGCGCTCGTGACGGGCGGCGGCTCGGGCATTGGCCAGGAGATCGCGCTCAAGCTGGCGCAGTACGGCGCCAAGGTGGCCATCATGGGCCGCCGCCTCGCCGCGCTGCAGGAGACGGTGGCCGTCCTCTCGCGCCAGGGACTCGCGGACTCGGTGCTGCCCGTGATGGGTGACGTGCGCAAGCCGGAGGACGCGCAGCGCGCCGTGGAGCAGACCGTGGCGGCCTTTGGCAAGCTCGACGTGCTGGTCAACTCGGCCGCGGGCAACTTCCTCGCGGCGGCGGACCAGCTGTCGACGAACGCCTTCCGCACGGTGCTCGACATTGACTCGGTCGGCACGTTCAACATGTCGCGCGCGGCCTTCGCGGCGTTGCGCGAGAGCGGCGACGCGCGCATCGTCAACATCTCGGCCATGCTGCACCGCCCGGCGACGTGGTACCAGGTGCACGCGTCGGCCGCCAAGGCCGCCGTGGACAGCGTCACGCGCACACTCGCGCTCGAGTGGGGCGAGTTCGGCATCCGCGTGACGGGCGTCGCCCCGGGGCCGATCGCCGACACGGTCGGCACCAAGAAGCTCGCGGGCGACGTGGACGCCGAGACGCTCAACGAGTACTACGCGCGCTCCGTGCCCGTCGGCCGCGCCGGCACCAAGTGCGACATTGCCGCGAGCGTGCTCTTCCTCGTGTCCCCCGCCGGGTCCTTCATCTCGGGCGACGTGCTCGTCGTCGACGGCGGCAGCTACTTGTGGCGCCAGCCGGCGATGCCCCGCGAGACGCTCGCCGCGTGGTCCAAGACGATGGAGAAGAAGGTGCGCGCCGACGGACCCAAGGCCAAGCTCTGAGCGTTGGGTTGATACGGCGGACTCGCCATATGTCGTGGAGCCGCTCCAGAGCGTCTGAAATAGCAGTTCACGCCTCCATTTGAACCTTGGTTGCGTCTTGTAGTGGGTGCTCTTTCAATCACAGCGCAATGCATTGCCCAGCAATCTCGCCAGCCTCTCTCTCTCTTAAACTACTGGCCACCGACAGGCGAGGCCGGCACGGGCATCTCCTCCGTGGTCACTGCTTCTCCAGCAGCTTGTGGTGTCGATGGCGTCTCCATCGACGTCGCGGCCAATGCAACGGGGTATGGCGTGTCCGCGAGGGACGGACGGAAGGTGCTGTTCATGGGCCGTCCGGGGTGCGAGCCGCCCAGGTACGAGGGCAGCGATGTGAGCGGGATGCCGTGGCCCTTGGCCACCTCAAGGAAGCTCGCCTTGTCCTTCTGCTCGTCATATATAGAGAAAGAGAGAGAGAGAGAGAGAGAGCCATAATGCGTTAGCATGAGCGAATCCCGCACCCACCCACGCCACATACTCTGGCAAGAGGCGTCGACGTACAAACACTTGGATCTTCTCGCGCGTGTCGGGGTCAATGAGCGTCGAGATGATCTTCCAGGCGCCGTAAAAGACCATGGGCGCGTTCACGAGGTACAGTCGGTGGAGCGTCTCCGGGTAGTAGTGCTGGCCCACGTCGAAGATCGGCTTGAGGTGGCTCAGCATGCTGCGCGACACGTGCTTCAAGCCGAGTCCGCGCAGGTCCACGATGCAAATGTGCTTGTACACGCGGCGGCCGAGGCGACGCGAGATGGAGGCCTTCTCCCACTGCACGCGCTCCATGTACTGCGCGCGGTGCGGCAGCAGCGCGTCCACGTGCGCAAAGTTGGCCAGGAAGCCCTCGACGCTAATGTCGCTCACGCGGTCAACGGCAATCACGTGTCCGTCGCCGTCCTCGCCGTACATGAGCCCGGGCCAGCACTCGTAGTAGACCTTGGCCATGTCGAGCTCGCGCGCGAGCATCGAGTCCACCTGCAGCTTGTCTCGCCACGCCAGGATCGCGCGCGTCTCGTCCAGCGTCGTCTGCAGCCGGTTCTTCTTGTGCGCGAATGCGCGGGTCGCGCGTAGCGCCAGGTCCTCGGAGCAGCGCTCGCCGAACTCGGCCTTGACCGCATCGTAGAACGGCTGGTCCGCCGCTTGGAGCGGCGACGCTTCCTCCGTCGCCATGGGGTGGAGGATGGGGCTGGAGGAGAGGATGTACGCAAATGGCGAGGGAACGAGTGGTGCGTCGACGTTGGCGAGCCCACGAGGGGCCGTTGGCGAGCCCACAAGAGCTAATTTGGACGCCGCGTCCCAGGTTTCGCCGACCAGAAGGCCAAGGCGCGGGCGTCATCGATAACCTTGGGTAGATTAGAGGCCAGCAGCCACGTTGGAAGGTATTTCCGCCGCCAAGAACTCACTTGTCGGTCGGCTAAATATGTCCAAGAAGGGTCAGAAGCAGAACGACAAGCAACGAGGAGGCAATCTTCGTGTGAGTGGTTCCTTGGGCTACGATGGAGACGGTGGGGTCCACGGCGTCTCCTTCCTGCTCCTGGCCCGTCTAGCCTGCTTCGGGCGACCTCTTTGGCCAGACACGTCCGTGACTGGGCAGGCAGCTGCTTCTTTAGGCGCGGGTGATCTCCCAGTCCTCGACCGTGCGCTCGAGCACGTCCTCGGGCGCCGTGTCGAACGGACCCGTCTCTAAAGGTCAGCCAGCGTAGAGCGCACCGTGTTAGCATCAACCTGGTTCCTCGCTTGGGTCCGATAGGAAGCCACGGTAAAGTAGAGCGCACCTGTCCGTCGCGGGGTGTGGCGCTCCTTGAGCACCTCCGGCTTGGGGATGATCGTGCCCGTCTTCTTGGACACGCGCACCTTCTCGCCGTCTTCCGTGAAGCGGATCGCGACGCGCGTCGGCTTGCTGTGTGGGCGTGCGATTGTTAGTCTCCAGTCGATGCGTTGATCCCTATGATAGGCTTCCAATGCCAAAGACGCACCCGATGGACGGATCCACGAGATTCACGTTGCTGTAGTGGATCGGACCCGGCGCCAGGTACGAGCGTCCGGCCGCCGCGGGCGTCGCCTTGACGTAACGGTGGTGCTGCACGTCGAATCGTCCCCACGTTCGCTCGCATCAGTCGGAGGCCTCTCTATGGCGATGCTGCTCCAGAGGGACGCACCATGTTGAGGTTCTCGACGATGACCTTGTTCATCTCGCGCACGACGCTGACGACCTGGCCTTGCTTGCCCTTGTGCGGGCCGTTGATCACCTCCACCTATCGGACGGACGGTTGGGTGCATGCACACAATGTCACCGCCGTCAGCAATGTGTGTAAGCGCGTGCGTGCTCCTCTGCCGCCAATGGACGCGCACCGTGTCGCCGCGGAAGATGTGCCAGTTGTTGATGAGCTCGATGGCCTTGGCCTTGCGGCGCGGGCCACGACGGAACGCCAGCGGGATGCGCGTCGCCATCGTCTCTCCTCTCCTTAGCTCGGCGGTCGAGCTGTCAAGCGGTAGGGTAGCAAGGCGGCCGGCCCCCAGTCACTCACTCGCTCGGTGGCCGTCGGTAGCCGCTCGCACCTATCGACAATATTTAATGTTGTCCACGTAATGTGGTGTTATCAATCCGTATTTAATGTGTGGTACGTAATATTATGAAATATGTGGTGTGAAACACCAATATTTTTACGTAACCGTAACCGGGGTACACATGTGCTTTGCACTGCCAGCCACCAGAAAAGTCGGCGAAAAGAGCCCAAACAAAGCCCGAGAAGGATCGTCGCGAGCGAAGCGCAGGCCACCCGCGTTTCCCTCTCTCCCCCTCTGCGCGAGCAAGCTCTCCCTCCCTCCCCCTGTACGCGCCTGTACCCCCGCCCCCGTAACCACCATGTCGGACGTCGAGGTGGACGCCGCCGCGGTCTCGCCGCCGCCGGCTCCCGTGGAGAAGAAGGAGAAGAATAGCAAGAAGGGCGCTGCCCCCGAGGGCGCGACGCCCGCCGAGCTCGAGGACCTGGCGGCGCTGCTGGCCAAGTCGAAGAAGAAGAAGAAGACCAAGAAGGTCAAGAAGACGGAGGACGAGGGCGCCGACGCCGACGCCGCTTCCTCGGCGGTGGCGGACAGCGGCGCGGCTGGGGACGCGTCCGTGCTGGTGCAGGACCCGGCGACGTACTCGTACAAGGACGAGTTGCTGGCGCGCATCATGTCAAAGCTGCACGAGAACAACCCGGAGCTGACGGACCGCAAGCGGTCGACGATGAAGCCGCCGCAGCTCATGCGCGTGGGCACCAAGAAGACGTTGTGGGTCAACTTCCAGGAGATTTGCAACATGATGCACCGCAACCCGGAGCACGTGCTGCAGTTCACGCTGGCCGAGCTGGGCACGGAGGGGTCCATCGACGGCAACCAGCGCCTCGTCATCCGTGGCCGCTACGTGCCCAAGTACATTGAGAGTCTGCTGCGCAAGTACATCACGGAGTACGTGTCGTGCCAGATGTGCCGCCGGCCCAACACGACGCTCACGCGCGACTCGGTCAGCCGCCTCTACTTCGTGCACTGCCAAGACTGCGGCTCGTCGCGCTCGGTCGCTGCCATCCGCTCGGGTTTCCACGCCGCCACGCGCGCCGACCGACGAGCAGCCCGCAAGTAATTGGAGCGCGCGCCCGGTCGGTCGCCGGCGCTTCCCTCTTGCAGAGGTCGGTGCGTTGCTGGCGCTGGGTATGGCGAAAGAACGCGCGATCTCCACGGCGCTGCGTTCAAGGGGGTTGACGGCCGACCGACCCGCTCCTTTTACTTGCGCTGTTTGCTTCACCTCAACAGTTCGTTGCGAGCGGTCCAAGCCCGTGGCTTGTCTGGTTAGAATCAAGTTTAGTAGGCTGCTGGGAGTAGAGGGCAAGCCGCCGGCTAACAATGGCAACGACAGGTGTTGGCGAGTACCTACGCAAGCGTTCTTGTTATGTCTGTGAACCTCACGATGATAAAGCCTCCTTGAGCGTCCTCACAAGCGCGTCTATTTTGTCCTTCATCTCTCTCTTTTGTCGTCTCTACTTGTGGCTTCTCCGGCGCTTGCCGGTCGAGCTTGAAGACGGACCACCCGCGCGCTTGACGCCTGTAGAGCGTCCACCGGTCTTGGCGACCGTGATGTGGCGCTCGAGCCCTTGGCCGACGCTCACGTGCTCGAGCCCAAGGCGCTCGGCACAGTCGTGGGCCAGCAGCCTCTCAAAGCCGTTCAGGTTGGCGTCCAGGTGCAGCACGTCCGTGTTGTCCGACTCGTAGTACGCCTCGATCTTCTTGACGAGCGTGTGCGAGCTGTCGGTCGAGATGCCGGGCTTGCGGTTTGTAGGAGGAGCAGGAAGCGGCTTCTTGGCGGCTGGACGGGCTGTCAAGGGTGTCGAAGAAGCAGAAGCAGGGGAAGCGGCCGGCATCTCCTCGTCGCCAGACTCGTCCGTCTCTGTCTCCGACGACGAAGAGGAAGAGGGCGACGAAGCAGCCGCGGCAGGAGCGACCTTGGTCTTGGCCACTGGCGTACAGACAGGCCGAACATCGTCAAAGTCCGACTCGGAAGACGATTCCTCGCCGTTGGTCGCCTTGGAGACAGCAGGCGGCTCGGGCTTGGCCGCTCGCGCGGGCTTGTCCTCTTCATCCTCGTCCGAACTTGATTCGGAGCTGATCTCTACCGGCAGAGACGGCATCGGCTTGACTGCGGTCGCTACTGATCGGGACGGGATCGAAGGCCGTGACGAGACGGTGGTGGCATCAGCTTCATCGTAGCTATCGTCGTCTTCGTCGCTGTCCGAGTCGCTCGAGAGGTCGTACTTGGGCACACTCTCGACAAACTTCCGCGCCTCCTCCTTGGCACTCCACGACGGCGTCACGGCAGGCGCAGCCGCCTTGACCTCGGGCTTCTTCTCTTGGACGACAGCTTGGACGGCCTTCTTCTCCTTCTTCTTCTTCTCCGTCTTCTTGCTTGGTTCATGTGTCTTCTTCTGGGCGTCAACCGTGTTGCCAATCGCGGTGCGGACGTGCGACCGCAGGCTCTTGAACTTGTGGACAGAGGCGTCGCAGGCCGCGCAGTAGTCCACCTCGCACTGCTCGCACTTTACAAGGGCACTGGCGTCCTCGCACTCGCCGCACTTGGGCTTCTTCTCAGCTGGCGACGGCAGGAGCGAGCGCGTGTGCTTGGACATGACCTTGGCGCGGTGCGCGGCCGCATCGCAGGCGTCGCAGTACAGCGCATTGTCGCAGTTGGCGCATGTCCACCGCGCCACGCCGCTCTTCTCGCACTCGATGCACGTACGGTCGTCTCCCTGCTCCTCGTCGTCGTCATCACTCTCCGACTCGCTCTCATCCTTCGGTACCTGCTGCGTCGTGGTAGTGACGGCCGCAGCGGCCGTCGTCTCCTTGGCCGTGGGCTTCATGGGCTTGCTGCTCTTGGCAGTGCTCACCTCCGCAGGCGTCGTCGCGACGGGGGCAGCAGCCGGAGCCACGTGAAGGAACATGCACTGGTCGCCGCGTGTGCAGACGCCGCTGGCAAAGTACGCGCAGGGCCGCGTCTTGGCCACGGCCGTCGGGTTAACCGTCGGCGTCGGGTTGCTGCTGCCCAGGACGTGCGCGAACTTGCACGTGGCGCCGAGCGAGCAAAAGCCGCGCGCAAAGTGGCGGCAGATGACGCTGCTCGGGATGTTGCTCACGTCCGTGGCCACGATGGTCGGAGCGGCGGCTTGGGTGGCGACTGGCGCGACGGTAGCGGCCTTGACCGCCTTGACCTTGGGCGGCGCCGTGAGCTGGGAAGGCGCCGGAGCCGCCTCGGGCGTCACGTGGTAGTATCTGAGCACGACCACGGCCATTTAGTGAGCGAGGCAACCAGGGATACCCCTCCATGTGTATGTATGGTCGAGGACGCACTTGCAGGTGTCGCCCTTGCGGCAGATGCCGGCCTGGAAGCCTCGGCACGGCCGGGTCGTCTTCTTGAACTGCGGCACGAGCTTCACCGAGATGGCCTTGCCCTCCACGACCTGTGGCGCGACGTATTAGACGCGTGCGGTGCCTCATTGGGGAGACTGACGGTGGTAGCATGGTCCACGTACGGCTCCGTTGGTCGCCTTGCTCGCCTTGGTAGCTGCGTGATTGGTCTTAAAGGTGACGTGGCTGTGTGCGCCACATTCCACAACACGCGCGCGAGTATTAGAGACACTGTGGACGTGTGCAGCGCATCCGTATACCATCACCGCGAGCCACGTACGCGCCGTTGAAGGCGTCGCGCTTGACGCGCAGGACGGCGCCGTAGGGCCGGAAGACATTCATGAGCACCGCGTCGCTCACGCTGTCCGCGAGGCCAGCCACCTGCACGGCCACCTCCGAGTCGGCGCCGCCCATTGCTGAAGCGTGAGAGGAGCTGGGAGCGCTGGGAGCTGGAGGCTCGAGCGCGTCGGTCGGTGGCAGGCGACGAAGGACCAGTCGAAATGGCGCTTGACAGTCAGTGGAGCGCGATAATCCTGTGATATTCGATATCGTAAATGAAGGAGTTGTTGCGATCTGACTTGAAACCTTTTATTTTTGATTAGAAAGGGAGAATGTGATTTATTTGATATGAAAGGTTTTGGCGAGCAGCTCAATTGCCAACGTGAAAGCAATGGAGAGCGTCGAAGGAGTCGGCGGCGTCGCGACGGATGCGACTGCCGCGCAGTCGCCGCGCGTGGTCGAGCGAGATGAAAAGTCAGAGGAGGATACCGTTCATGGAGGTTGCATGCCGTTGGCAGCTGACCGCTCCGTCAATCGGAGAAACGCAAGCGCGGACGGAGAACACCGTGAACTCGTCCAAGACAAAGCCGAGGTCGGCGATGAAGACGAGGAGGAGGTGCTCGTGGTGCTGGAGCTCTGCGACTTCAAGAACCACCCTGTATTCGACGACTATGAGGGCTTGACGCTCGAGGTGCGTCCTGTGGGTGGACAGAGCTCGGCTTGGATCGGATTGGGCGGCGCTCTAACGGGTGCTGCCGTCTTCGATAGGGCCTGGACTCGGCGTCGCCGACGCTCAAGATCGGCGAGTTCACACTGCACGGACAGCTCGAGGAGACGGTGGGCACGAGCTTCTTCTATGACACCACGGAGCGCACCCCGAGCGGCGAGTACCGCTTCGCAGGACAAACCGTGCGCAAGATCAAGTTCACGATCGAGCCGCCCGAGCAGCCGCTGTGTTAGTACGGGTATTTAGGTAGTTGGCCACGACCAGGCCAGGGCGGGCGGACCAAAGACTCGCTCTTTGTACCATACGCGATGTGCCACCGTTTGTAAGGGTGGCGCAGAGTCTTGCGCTCGAGTGGTAGCTCCTCGTTCCATGGACTCGCATTGGTACTTTGTGTGTGTGCTTACGCTTTGCCTGTGCTTGACCCAAGCTGCGACCTGCCCAAGAGAGGACTCGATTGGAAGTGACGAGACATTGCAGAAGCACGAGCCGATCACTCGCAGCGCTTCATTACCGCCCATCCGTCCGTGTCCAGCTCGAGCTCAAGCACATGGAGCTCGGCCCGTGGCGTCGGATAGCACCTCCGCCGCCTTAACGGTAGAGCTGCTCGACCGAGAGGTTCTTGGCGATCTCGAACTCCCACTTGTCGCCGTTCGCGAGCAGTTTGGCCTTGTCGTAGAGCAGCTCCTCGCGCGTCTCGGTCGCGAACTCAAAGTTGGGGCCCTCGACGATGGCGTCGACCGGGCACGCCTCCTGGCAGAAGCCGCAGTAGATGCACTTGGTCATATCAATATCGTAGCGCGTCGTGCGGCGGCTGCCGTCCGCGCGCGGCTCCTGAGCGTCCGCAAGTCCCCGACAAGTACGGCGTCAGTATATATAATGTATCAAGAGTTCTTGATGGCGACACCACCGGAACGCCAGTGTCGGGACTGAGAGAGAAGGAGCATGGAGGCAAAGAACGCACCGCCTCGATGGTGATGGCCTGCGCGGGGCAGATGGCTTCGCAGAGCTTGCACGAGATGCATCTGCGCCAACGAAGAAGCCGATCGCATCGCTCGGTCAGTCTCCAACTATATAGGATAGAGAGGGCAAGAAAGACGGATGGACGCACCGCTCCTCGCCGCTCGGGTAGCGGCGCAGCGCGTGCTCGCCGCGGAAGCGCGGGCTGAGCATGCCCTTCTCGAACGGGTAGTTGATGGTGACCTTGCGCTCGACGTGAATCTCCCACGCGAGCCACGTCGCGCGGAACACGTCCGTGATGAAGAACGTGTTGGACAGCTTCTCGATGATCTCGCCCCACGAGGGCTTCTCCGCCACCGGCGCGGGAGCCGCCGAGCTGAACCCGCGAGCCGCCACCGCCTTGGCCGCCGCCTGCGCCTGGTGCGCGCGCACCGCCGCCGCCGAGCGACGCAGCATCATCACGTTCATCGCCGCCGTCCGCTTGGAGGAGGTCGCTTTCCGGTAGTCCAGCAAGGGAGGCTGCGGAGCTCCTGGCGAAGCGACCACCGCTCACTCTCACGACCCGGGTTTGAACATGAAAGCAACGTTTCAACCCGGGTTTCAAACTAAACAAATATGTCTTTGTATGTAAATCCAACTTCAACCCGGGTATAGCTTTTGAAACCTGGGTAAAATATGCCCAAGCCCGTTAAAAGTGTATAAAACATTATGTGACTGAAACGATGTGTTTAAAACTATCACGCCGTTTCGAATGGCGACCAAGCAATTGGAAAGCCAAAGCATTGAGAAGCGCACGAAGGAACCGGCAACATGGGCGGCGCCGCAGAGGGACCCACGAGCGCGTTCGTGCTGTGCAAGGTGCGTATTCGCGTCCACAACAATGCGGAGTACTAGCAGCGCGCTTCCCGCGACCTCCAACGACGCGTAGAGCCCGTAATAACGCGCTTTCGACTGCTCAGGTCCGGCAAAATGTCAGCCTCTCGCCGTGCCACATTGGCGAGCCGCGCGTGGGCATTGAGCAGGAGATGACCTCGCAGCTCATGCAGTACTCGGAGCGCATGCAGGGCGTCGTCCTGTCGTTCCACAAGGTGGAGCTGGAGACGCCCAAGGGCTACATCATCAACGAGATGCCCTTCATCCACTGCAAGGTGCGTGCCGACGCGCTCGTGTTCCGCCCGCGCGTGGGCATGCGCCTGCAGGGAACGGTCAACAAGATCGGCAGCAACCACATTGGCATGCTCTTCGCCGGCGTGTTTAACGGCTCGGTCGCCGCCGCCGAGATCCCCAAGGGCTTTGTGCACAACTACCACCAGGACTGCTGGTGCGTGCGTGCTTTGACTTGGCAAAACGCTCGTCCTTGCAGGGTGAGGACGCTGACGCCTGTCGATTGCGGAATGGTATTTGTCTAGGCTCGCTGCGGACGGGACGTCCATTGCGGTGGAAGACACGGTGGAGGTCAAGGTGATCAAGATGCACGTGGCCGGCGGCATGATCGCCATTGAGGCGACCATGCGCTTCAAGGGCGCCACGATCTCGACGGCGTCGACAGCTAAGCGGAGCCAAAAGAAGACGTTCGAGGACGAAGACGAAGAGGAGGAGGTGACGCCGGAGCCTGTGGCCGCCACGGACAAGAAGAAGAAGTCGAAGAAGCGCAAGCAGGCGGAGGTGGCGGTGGACGAGCAGCCGGTAGAGGAGGAGGTCGAGGCCGTGGTCGTCAAGAAGGAGAAGAAGAGCAAGCACAAGGACAAGGACGAGAAGAAGAAGCACAGGAAGAAGAAGTCCAAAGCCGAGTAGAGAGAGCGACACGCGCGGCGATGGGGTAGGAGAAGATAGAAAGAGGCGGCGAGACGGCTGCAGCCATGTATGTGTCCAAGGAGCCGGTGCATACTACGTGTTGAATTATCTTGTGTCCATTGTACGCCCATTGTGCTTGGTCATGGTGCTTCCTGACTCACGACAGCTTCGAAACGTGCGTGCCATTTCACAATAGCGAATGGGAAAAAGAGAGGGTCGGTGTGTCTATCAAACCGGGAGCGTCGCTTTTTGTCTCGTGGGCACAGACTACAGAGTGTAGAGGGCCCGGGTTGGTCCGTCGTCCAGTGAGTGGCGCCACAACACTTACCGCCGCCAGGTCTCCTTCATCAGCTTGATGTCCTCGAGGTCATCCTGCAGGACGCTCGTCAGGTGCTCGAGTCCCTGACGCTGCTGGTCCAGAAACTATCATTTCGCATCCACAGACGCATGTCAGTCACAACCATCGATAGAGGAACGAGTAAGCCAGCAAATCGATCGAGCATACCTGATACATGCGCTGAAGGTCATCAGGAGTGAGGTGGTGGGCGGCCGGCGCACCTTGCGGCAGCTGCTGCACGCGCTGGAGCGTCACCACGTCGTTCAGGCGCGCCTTGTACTGCCCTGGGGCATCCAGCAGCGTCTGAAGCTTCTTGAGCGCCGTTCTGATAGTGGACGGCACGGCATCACAACGTTAGATGCAGTCAACAAAGGAAGATTGAGCCGGGAGCCACGCACGCCAGGTCCAGCTCTTCGCGCTGCAGGGGCTTGCCGAGGTTCTGGAGAAACTCAATGTCCTTCATGACCTGTTTGTCATCCAATACACACGCACGGATGGGTCAAGCTCACCCGCTTCATATCGATCACCCCCCCCCAGGATCATCAGCACCAACCTTGACGAGTGCGTGGAAGAGCTGCACGTGTTCGTGGCGACACTTCTCGAGCTTCTCCTCGGTCGCGCGCGTGTGCTTCTCCATCTCCTTGAGCTGGCCACGTAGGTCGTCCGTGAACTTGTTGAGCTTGTCCGCGTGGGTCTGCTGGGCCTCGATGCGCTTGAGCAGGTCGCCGAAGCCGACCACGGGCACGGGCACGAGGTTGGCCGGGTCCGGGTTGTCCAGCTCCGCCTGCGTCCACAGCCGCTCACTCACGTGGGGCGGGCGAACGTACAGGTGCCTCTTCGTCGGGTCCACCTGGTTGTACATGAGGAACTTAAACCGCGACTGCGCCGGGTCCTGGTACGCGTACTTGACCGTGTTCAGCTGCGCGACGGACGCGTCCGCGGCCGAGAGGATAATCGGCGGGGGCGCCGTGGACGCTGCAGCGGCGGGCGCGGCTCCGAACCCGGTCCCGGCAGCAGGCGCCGCTCCAAACCCTCCAAACCCTGGCGTCGTCGTGGACGAACCGAAGCCGAAGCCCGTGCCGGCCGGCTTGGGCGCGGCCGAGCTGCTGCCAAAGCCCCCAAAGAGCGACGACCCGCCGGTGGCAGGAGTCGTCGCCTGGCCAAAGAGCGAAGGCTTGGTCCCCGCCGCTCCAGCGCCAGCCGCTCCGAAGCCAAAGCCTGAGGTGGAGCCAAAGCTGGACGTCGCTGCCGGCGCCGACGTCCCGCCAAAGCTGAACCCGCCGCTGGCTGCCGTACTGCCGGTCCCCGTGTTGCCAAAGCTAAAGGACGAGCCGCCGGCCGGAGCCGCAGCTGTTGTCGTCGTGTTGGCGCCAAAGCCGAAGCCGCCGGTGGAAGTGGACGCGGCCGGCGCGGCGGTGGACCCGCCAAAGCTGAAGCCGCCGGCAGCCGGCGCGGCCGTCGACGTCGCGGGGGTCGCGCCAAAGCCGAAGCTCCCCGTGGACGTCGACGCGGCCGGCGCAGCTGTCGACCCGCCAAAGTTAAAGCCGCCGGTGGACGTCGACGCGGCCGGCGCAGCTGTCGACCCGCCAAAGTTAAAGCCGCCGGTGGACGTCGACGCGGCCGGCGCAGCTGTGGATGCGCCAAAGCTAAAGCCGCCGGAGGCAGCGGGTGTGGCCGTGGAAGCGCCAAAGTTGAAGCCGCTGGAAGAAGTCCCGGTGGTGGATGTGGCCCCGAACATGTTGATCGACGGACGGGCACAGGGGCGGGCGGGGAGGGAGGGCGAAGGGCGAGGAGGAAGGCGGGCGGGCGGTCCTTCCGGCGCCAATTGAGTCCGAGACTTGAGCTCCCGCGCGCTTGGCTGCCTCCAGTTTGCCAAGAGGCGTATACTACCCATCATGATTGGTCAAAAACGAAATATAGTGCGATTTGGACGAATGAGATTGCTTTTGTCTTTCATAATGTTAACGTTCATTCTCTGTAATAACGCTGTAACCGGATATGATATTTACATTCGATTGGCTTAAAATTCAGATATAACGTGCTTCTATTGGTGGAAAATTGTTGAGCTTAGCTTGTCGGTTTTGTGTGCGTCACCTACGAACCGACAACTTGCAACGGCGGGAACACGTCGCCTCGCCTCTTGACCTATTGACGACACCACATTCCGCGTCTGTTGCGGCGCAAGTTCCTACGCGTGTACCTCCGCCCAGCCGCACCCAACGGCAGCGGCGGTACCGCATATGGTCGCAGGTCAAGCGAGCGAGACGCTGGGGGGTGGCTGCGCTGTCGGCGTTGCGCGAGGCGCGCCAGGAACGACGCGCCAATGCAACGACTCTGCAGTCGCCGATGAAGCCGCAGCTACGCGGCTGCTGGACGCTGGGAGCGTCAATGAACTGGCGGATTGGGTCGATTCACTGCTTGGGCAGCCGGAGATGCAGTCGAGCGCGCTCGGGTCTGAGCAAGAGGCGCGGCGTCACGTGGCTGTCAAGTTGAAGCGGCTTGCGACGCTGAAGCGCGCGGTGGAGACGTTGGAGACGAGTCTGCGCCGTCAGCAAGTCGGGCTGGAGCTGGAGCTGACGCCGGGGTTAAGTGACCGCTACTTGAACGGCAAGAGTCGAGGCGAGAGCGGGCGGCGAAGGTTCCCGCTGTCGTACGCACAGCAGCAAATGCTGGCGCTGCAGCAGATGCACCCGCGCAGCTCGACGTACAATGTCACGCGCGCGCTCCGAGTCGCCACCGCATTGCCGCTCGACTTGGACGCGCTGCAAATAGCTTTACATACCCTGCTAGTCAAGCACGAGGCGCTCCGCACGTTGTTCGAGCTGGACCCGCTGAGCGGCGAGCATCAACAAGCCGTGCTGCCAGCCCCCGACTACCCGATGGATGCTGATGGAGGCCAAGAATCTACCCGTACAGTGCTGGAATCGCTCGTTCACGTCGTGGAGTGGGCTGGAGCGATGGAGACGTACAACGACGACCGAGCGATGGGCGAGTTCATTGCTGCACACACCGTCTCGGACACTTTCGACCTGACACGCGAGCTCCCAGTCCGCCTTGCCGCGATCCGAGCTCCCTCATCGGAGATGCAAGGCGAAGAGCGCGGCCACATTGACGATGCGAAGTACCAGTGGACAATCGTGGCGGTGCTGCATCACATCGCCACTGATGGCGCATCAAGTGCCATCTTCTGGCGAGATCTCCTTGACGCCTACGTGTCTGCATCGTCACCGGATCGTAGTGATAGACGGCCAGAGACGACGACGACGAGCAAGGGATCGATGGTTCAAGGAAGCACAGTGCGCTATCGCGACTACGCTGTGTGGCAGCGCGAGCGGGTCCAGTCGGGGGCATTCGACGCGTCCATCGCGTACTGGTGCCGGCTGTTCGGTCCGAGAGGCGACGACAACTCCACCCTGGCGCCCGCACTCGAGCTGCCGTTTGACAAGAAGCTGGCTCTTGCTGGCGACTCAACTGACGCTTCGTCAAGTGGCGATGTCGTCAAGTTTCGCGCGTCTGACGCGGCCTTCACGCGAATGGCATCGCTCTGCCAGTCGCACGGCTGCAGTCTCTACATGGGACTTCTCGCGGTGTTCTACATGCTGCTGTCTCGCCTTTCGGGCGGCGCAGCAGACGTGACGATCGGGACGCCAGTGTCTGCGCGCGACCGAGAAGATTTGCAGCACGTCATGGGCTACTTTGTCAACACGCTGCCGCTACGAATCCGACAGAGCGACGACCGCAGTCGCATTGACGACACCACGACGTTTGCGGAGTTGCTGCAAGTCGTGCGTCGCGTTGTATTGGGAGCGTTTGCTCATCGAGAAGTGCCATTCCATGTGATCCTCGATCGCATCTGCGCGTCAGAACGACAGCGGCAGCAAACGCAGCGCGGGAACAGCGATGTCAGCTCGTTCACGGCGTTAGATGGAGACTCCATCGGCGAGCTGCGGGCCCACTCGCTCTACCAGGTCATGTTCGCCCTCGAGCAGGATGATACAGCGGAAGCTGATACGCTCGACAGCTGCGGATTCGGGCGCGAGGTGCAGCTTCCGCACTCGACCGCCAAGTTTGACTTGATGCTTACGATGCGCGTGGTTCGCCAGCGCCAAGACGGAGCCGGCGCAAGACTTGAAGGAGCGATGGAGTTCCCTCTCGACAAGTTCAACCGTTCGAGTATCGAGCGGTTCGCTCGATACTACTGCGAGCTGCTCGAGCAGCTCACGAGACTGCCAGACACACCGCTTCGCGCCGTGACGATGCTCCCCAGAAATGAGCAGGAGCAGATTGTGAAGACGTGGGGAGCGCCTGCTCTGGTTGCAGCTCCCTCTTCGACAGACGGTCTGCCCATCGGAGCGTTCGCTTCTCCGTTCATCGACGAGTGTCTGGGTCAGCAAGTCCGGTCCACGCCCAGCAATTTGGCTCTCCACTTTGACAACGGTGCAAGCTGGAGCTATGCGGACCTGTGGCGCGAAAGCAGCCGTGTGCTGAATGCTCTCCATGCCATTTCTTCGTGCCGCGACGCGGATGACCCCAACCGTGAAGACAACAACTCGCAGCTTCGGGTTGGGCTGTTCCTGGTGCGCGGGCTCGCGAATGCGGCAGCCATCGTCGGCGCCATGCGTGCACGTGCGGTCTTCGTACCGTTAGACGCGTCGTTTCCTCGCGAGCGGCTCCGGTATATGATCCGAGATGCAGATCTGCATGCGGTCGTGACGCAGCGCAGTCACTCGGCCGCAGTCATCGAGCTCCTGACGGGGATCTCAACTGGACATCACCCAAGTTGCGAGTCGAATGGAGATGATACCGGCAGCGCGCACGTCCGCGTCCTGACGTGGGAAGACTTGCCACTCGGAGGTGGTGATGCTGGACAGCAGAACCTGGTGACAGCCGATCCGAGAGCTGACGCTCCTGCCTACATTCTCTATACGTCTGGGGTACGTCTCCAAGAGCAACAGTCTCTTCTGGAAAGACTTGGACGTCACTAACCACCACGCTTGCTCTCTCTGATTCCAGTCAACGGGAACGCCCAAGGGCGTTGTGGTCTCTCACGGTAATCTGCTCACGACGTTGCGCTGGACGATCCGGGCTTACGACGTCACCGGCGACGACGTGTTCCTGCAGTCGACGTCGACAACACTTGACGGCTCGCTCACGCAGCTGCTATCTCCTCTGTTAGCCGGAGGTGCGGCCGTCATCACGCGCGACGGTGGGCTGCACGACCTCAGCTACATGCGATCGCTGTTGTCGGCTCCACACCCTCGAGCTGTCACCTATTGCGTCTTCGTGCCGTCGTACCTGTCCACGTTGCTCGACTTCCACCACCAGAGCGATAGTTCTGGGGCATTCTGCTTCCCATCGACTGTCAAGCACGTCGTGGTCGTCGGTGAGGCGTTCCCAATGGAGCTCGCGCGCAAGTTCTATCGACTGATGCTCCGACACGATGGGGGTTCCCCCAAAGAAGACACTCCGCGGACATGCCTAGTGAACGAGTATGGACCAACAGAAGCTGCCGTCACCTCCACGTTCTTCCGCTTGCCGCTCAGCTCCGTTGTTGCCGTCGACGGCCACGTGCCAGCCAGTCAAGTTGCAGAGTCCGACACGGTTCCCATAGGCGTCCCAATTGATGGGCGGCGCGCGCTGGTACTCGACGCAAGCGGCCGTCTCGTCCCTCCGAATGTCTGTGGAGAGCTCTTCTTGGGCGGCGCCGGCGTGTCGACCGGCGGGTATTGGCGGCGTCCGGAACTCACCACGGCTGCGTTTCGCAATCCGGGGCAATCCGACACGCTACGGCCATTATTGAGCGACCATGAAGCCAGGTGGTACCGCACTGGAGACGTGGTCAAGTGGCTGCCGGATGGGAACCTTGTGTTCATCGGGAGAGTCGACTCCCAGGTGAAGCTACGTGGCCAGCGCGTGGAGCTCAACGAGGTCCGCAACGTTCTACTGCGGCACGACAGCGTCGTTGACGCCGAAGTGCAGGTTGTGTCTCCAGTACAAGCAACATCACGAAGCAGTGGGCCTCGTCTCGTGGCCTTTGTGATCCTCACGTCGCAATGGACTTCGATACACGAGCAAAGACGACTCGGGAGCGACGAACGCAGCGACTTCGTGGCGTTTCTGAGGGACCGATTGTCGCTGCACATGGTGCCGCACGAGATCTATGCGGTCGCTCGGTGGCCACGGACGCCCAATGGCAAACTGGACGTCCGCGCACTTGTAAGCGACGCGTCACTCTCGGTTGACAAGCTCGCATCCTCGTCATGCGACAGCACTTCATCCTCGAGGACGGCCTCACCGCGTACAAGCACCGACCGGGAGGTCGAGAGCTCAGACGACGAGCGCACTGCTTCCAGCCTTACGGCGCGGATCACGCGCGACTTGCTGGTGCAAATCTGGCGCCAAGTGCTCGAGCTTGATGGCGATCAAGACTCTGGATGGCTCTCACGGTCCTTCTTCTCGCTTGGCGGGGACTCCCTGGCGGCCATCCGCGCCATCTCCCTGGCTCGTGCGCGGGGCATCGCACTGACCTTGGACGCGTTCTTCACGAACTCCGACGTGACTGACATGGCGCTGCGCGCGTCCGCATCGACGCACGTAACCTCTCTCTCGTCCCACCCGCTTGTGCCGCTCAACGTGGCCTCGCCACGGCCCATACAGTCGGATGGGACGCCGCTCACGCTCTTCCTCGTCCACTGTGCGGACGGCACGGTGTGGAAACTGCTCGAGCTGGCCAGCTTGCTCCCGTTCCGCGTCGTGGGCGTTCAGGCAACGGGGATACAGGCCGAAGGCAGCGTGGAGGTGATGGCGGCGCGATACTGGGCGGAGATCCGGGCCATGCAGCCGCACGGGCCGTACGCGCTCGGCGGCTTCTCGTTCGGGTGCCGAGTGGCACACGAGGTCGCGCGGCTCGCCCTCCACGCAGGCCATGAGCTCTACCCGCTGACGTTGCTGGACGGCGTGCCGTTCTACACCTCCGACGGCTCCTCCAGCCGCGATGTGGACGTGGAGGCGTACATCACGGAGACCTTTGGCGGCCACCGACCTCGTGGGGAAGAAGCGGAGCTGTTCGACCAGCTCGCGGCCCAGTTCCGCGCACACTGCGCGATGGAGGACGCCTACCGCCCGTTCAGACGCCTAGAGAGCGGCGTCGACGCATCTGTCGAGCCGTCCGGGCCGTCGGCTCTGACCGCCGTGGTGTACAAGACGGACCAGTGGGAGCTGGACGCGACGGCGATGCGCGTGGCTGGCGTCGACATGCGCGCCGTGGCGTTCCCTGGCGCGACGCACTTGTCGCTACTGCGGCATCCGTACGTGGCGCAGGTGGCGCGCGCGATCGGCGACCGGTTGACGGGCACGAGCGCTGGTGGCGAAAGAGGCTGAAAGCGGAGATAGAGGCGGTCGTTGGGAGGGAGCGTGCGCCAAGCGCGCAAGCCGTGTAGATAGATATCGGCACTAGTGTACGTGTATTCTTTTGCGAGGGACGGTGCCGCTCAATTGAGCGCCGTCCGGTTGCCGAGCTCCTGCTGGATCTGTCGGTGGAAGACGTCGCCGATGCGGCCTTTCACCACCGCTCCAGCGTCCAGCTGCTCGTGGACATGTCCGTCCTTGAGGCCATGCAGCATGAGCGCCGCCGCCATGGAGCTGCACAAGTGCACGCTCTCGAGCTCGAACAGGTTGTCGGCGCCGACGTCCATGTGCACGACCTGGTGCACGTCCACGGCGTATCCGGGGCCAGCCACCACGTCGTCCATGGCGATGCCGTGGTCGCGCACGAGCCGCGCGGCGAGCTCGAGCGACAAGTTGGACGCGCCGCGCACGAACTGCGCTTTGGAGGCGGCCCGCGGCGTCCCCAGCGTCCATCGCGCGGCGCCGCCCCACAGATGGACGAGCTCGACCAGGTGTTCCCGCGAGACGTGCGGGAAGCAGGCGGCGCGGCACGTCTCGAGCTCGCCGGTCGTCCACAGCGGCATGGCGAACGTGACGGTCCTGTACCCGGTCGTGGCTGCCATGCCGTCAAAGCAGCGGCGGAGCGGCGCGGACGTGACGATCGTCCGGGCCGACACGGACAGCGGCCAGGTCTCTGGGTCCGCGGTCGCATCGCACAGGTAGAGCGTCGACCGGCGCGCGAGGTCGTCCGCGAAGCTGTCGCCCTTGGCGCCCTCCTTGACCGCGCCGTCGGCCGCGATGCGGCAGAAGACGCCGGCCACGTCCAGGACGACGACCGGCGCGTCGTGCTGCGCGCAGAGCTGCGCCAGCGCGAAGCTCAGGAAGGCCGTCTTGCCGACGCCAAAGGCGCCCGTCACGAGGACCTGGCAGGGCGCTTCGCCCTCGCGCTCCTGCTCCAGGAACGCTGTCGCCAGCATCAAGAGCACGCGGTACGCCGGGCGCACGTACAGCCGCGAGGCCGCGCTCGGCTCGAGCCACTTGGCGCCGGCCGGGAGCTCCAGAACCTGCGGATCGGCGACGTGAGGGCCGCCGCCGTACGCATGCGTGGAGGCGGCGGCCGACGCGACGGCCGCAAAGCTCGGGTCCTCGTTCACCGCGGGTACGTGGCGCGTCTTCCCGGTCCGCACGGCGTCCACGAACGCGCGGACGTCGCGCACGCTCAGTGCATTGGAGTCCGCTGGCGTGGAAGGCATTGGCGCAGACTCCGTGGCGACAAATAAGACGCTTGACGGGCGAATGGCCGAAGGAGAAGTGCAGCTCCTCGTGAAGCAGCGACTGGCCGCAACAAGATGTATTACACGGACATAGAGAGAGAGAGCAATCGCTGGACGTCTTATCATGGCGCCCATCCGCTTTTCGTCGACGCGTGATGATCATAGCGGTGATCGTGCCAGCCGATGTTGACTTGATACAAAGAGTGACGCGGCACTCTTCTGAATTGATTTTGTGATGCGTCACTCATGTGAGAGAGATTTGAACGTGCGCAAAAGATCCCTCTTGAGAAAGAGAAGCCACCGCCGTCGTCGTCATGGGTTCGCCGGCGGTCCCTACGCGCGACGGGGAGGCCAACGCGGCCCCGACAGCGCCTACTACAGCTCCAGGTAATGGAGAAGTCCACCGGTGGGCCGTGGGCGAGCGGACGGCTCCGCTCTCGCGTCGGTCCGCCGTCTTTACGCGTGTTAGCGCGACGGAGCCGCATCCGCTATCGCGAGCACTTGACACCGCGCCCTTGGGCCCAACTCGCGGCGTAGATGCACGCACAGAAGTTTCCAGTGTGCAATACACGATCCAAGCGCTTCGGCTGGCGGAGAAGGGCGCTACAGCGGCCGCGGCGGAGCTGGTGCTGCTGGGAGACGGCGACCTCGACCCACTCGGTGTGCTCTCAAGCGGACAAAGCGCGCGACACGGGACCAAGACAGGCGCTGGAGAGACTGTAGCGAGGGAAAGGGATGCGGCAGGAGGAGGTGGAAGCGATGGGACGAAGACGCCGCTTGAGGACGCGCCGCTGACGGTGAAGCAGCAGTGGAAGGCGCATACGGACCGTTTGATGGCCAAGTACGCGGACCACACGTTCAAGATCCAGGCGGTAAGTGCGCCGCTAATGCAACCGCTCGACGACCTGACAGTCAAGTAACGCGCTCGTGTTGCATGCTTTGATCTGCATGCAGAGCATGCTCGAGACGGGTGATCTTGAGCGTACGGTGGCGATCCCGTGCTCCACACAGCAGGCTTACTGCATTGAGGAAGGGCTAACTAACGCCTCTCTGCTCTATTATCTCATCACATTGACCTTTATGGACACCTGACAGGTGAGATCTCGCTGGACTCGTCCCGCGGGTTACACAGTAGCTGTACGAGCCTACGGCTGGAGGACGGCGCCTCTGCGGACGCGGCTGACGGCGTCGACGTGATCCGCAAGTCCCGCGAGCGCCTCGAGGAGCTGGAGCTCAAGCAATACCAGCAGCAGCAGGGGACGAGCAGCAGCGCCAGTCCAAGCTCTCGGTCGGGCGGGCGAGGCGGCGACCGCATGCTGGAGCTGTCCCAGCGCGAGTACGTGGCGCGCGTCAAGCGCATGGAGACGCAGATGCGGGCGGCGTGGGCGCGCGACCAGAAGGTGCTGGCGCTGCGCCTCGCCATCAAGTGCGTCAAGTTGCTGGGCGACACGAACACGGCGCCGCAGCTCTACCCGTGCGTGTTCGTGCTCGTGTCGGACGCGCTGGACGCCTTTGGCGACCTCGTCTTCCACCGAATCAAGACACGCGCGTCCGAGGACGAGGCCGGGCAGCCGCTACCCCGCGCGCTCGCCGACAGCTTCACGACGGCCGATGTCAACGTCCATGCCAAGGAGACGTGTCGCAATTGGTTCTACAAGACGGCCTGCATCCGTGAGCTCCTCCCGCGCATGTGCGTCATGTGATGCAGGGCGTCTACGGCGTTGGAGGGGAAGCTGACTCGTGTCTCGGCGGTCTCGTGGCGAACAGATACATTGAGATCGCGCTGCTGCCTTGCTATCGGTTCCTGTGCGACGGAGAGTACCCGCAGATCGTCGCTCGACTCTCCAATATGATCAAGTAAGCCCGCCGCTATGTCTCCCGCATATAGTGATGAAACGATGGTCGGACTGACGATGGAGATGGTGGAGTATCGCAGAGGCATTGGCGATCCGCTGGTCGCACTCTACGCATGGACATACCTGGCGCTCGCCAGCTCGGAGCTCCTCACGGGAAGCAGTGCCGTCAGCAGCTCCAATGGGAGCGCTACAAGTGCGAGTGTCCTCGTAGGGAGCTTGTCGGACTTCTTCTTCACGTTCCACCAGTTCCGGACGACGCGCAACCAACTGGACACGTACCTGTCGGCGCAAAACATGTCGATCGACGACTACTTGGGGCTCCAGTCCCCGGCTGTCGAGTGGCTGATGCAGTGCGCCGCCGCGAACGCTGCCAGCTCGTCCGCCGGGTCCTCGCTGTCCATGCTAATGCACGGCAAGCAGCCTCCGAACGGCAAGCGCGTGGCGTTCGAGCAGTTGTTGGACCAGTTCGCGAGCTACTCGCAGTGCGCCATGGTGCTCCAGCACCTGTGCGAGCGCTTCGACGCGTTCGAATGCTACGCAGACGACCCGTCGCGTCTATTGGGGCTCATCCAGAGCTCGCTCGCGTCGCCGGCGTTCCCTCACAGCCACCTGTACAGCGTGCTGGCGCTCCAGCTCAGCCACTGCGAGGCGCTCCTGGCCGCGAGCGAGGGAGAGCACGACCCGCGCAACCGTGAGCAGCAGCAGTATCAAGAGCGACTGGCCTTCCTCAACGAGCTGTGGGACTCGGTCACGACCAAGAGCGACCGCGTCGTGGATGGCGACCGCGAGCTGGAGCTGTACATGGAGTGCGCGGCGGCGACCATGAAGCTCGTCGTCGTCCACTACTCGCCTCGCGAGGCGCTCCTGCTGCTGCGCGACGTCGTCCGGCACGTCAACGTCGCGACGCAGCAGGAGCTGACGCCGCGCGCCTTCAACCTGCTCGGCGCGCTGATCGAGAACGTGGTGGTTGGCGCGCAGCGTCGGTACACCTTTTTCCGCAAGATCGTTCCCTCGAGCGAGTTCCTCGCTCTTCTCGCCATGTTTGGCCGAGACGCCAGTGTCAGTGTCGCCCGCAAGGTGCTGAGGGCGTTCGTACGCAGCCACGAGAGCTCCAATTCAAGCAGCAACTCGATGGATGCGGTACAGCAGCAGCGACTCGCGGTCGTTGGCCCTGAAGCCGCCGTCGCTCACACACTGTTCGTGCTGTGCTGTCGTGTTCACGACGCGCTGGACTCACTGCACGCGACGCTGGCGGCGCGAGAAGACGCGGCGCGCGACATCTGCGCCTTCATTTTTCGGCTCGGGTCGAGTGAAGACGTCGCCACGTCGGGCGACAGCGGCCGAGCTAGGGAGCAGGAGCAGAGCGCGCTGCTCGAGCTGTTCGTGGACTGCCGCCGCGCGTTCTACAAGCTCGAGCAGGTCCAATCGGCGCTCGTCACGCGCGTGCTCGCGCTGGCCGTGGACATCCACCACGATGCGCAGCGAGCAACAACACAACGCAAACGGCGCGGAAAAGCTCGCGAGCTGGTCAAGTCGTGTCTTGCGTACGCGCACATTACCATCCCGTCGATCGCCGCGCCGTCGAGTATCGTGTCGGCTCTGGTCGCACCCCAACCGAGCGACTGGCACACGCGTCCGTGGCTGGTGAAGCTCGAGCTGCTCGTGGAGACGGCGAACGTAGCGCTGCTTGCAGGCTGCCTGCCGCAGCTGGACGCAGGGATCAAGGCTGCCATCGTCGCGATCGCCGAGCTGAGTCTAGAGCGCGACGTTCTCGCTGTCAACCAGCCTCTCACCACTAGTGAAGACGCGGACGCTGGCGCTGGCTCTACCAGTAGGAATCAGCGCGGTCTCGATGACCTGACGCGCGTCATCACGGGCGTTGTGAGCCTGCTCATCTACTCGCCGTCGCTCACGGATGACGACGCGTTCTACTTTGTGCGCGCGCTGCGCAAGGCGGTGCTCGAGCGGCTTTTGGTCGTCCCTGCGACCGAGACGCTGGCGTCGACCCAGCAGCTGCAGGAAGCGGTGGCGGTGGCGTCGTCCCGCGTCCGAGTCCATCTCGCGCTGCTGCAGCTCTTGGCATGCTGGGGACAGCGCAAGCTGCCGCCAATGTATCGCGGCGACCAGGACGCGGCGAGAGCGCCGCCCATGGAAGCCAACGACGTCCTGTACGGCGGCTATCCCGAGTTCCAGCGGCAAGTGACGGCCGAGTTCAGTTCGACCGTCGACGCCTGCGTCCGTGAGATCGAAGCGGTCGGAGCGATCGGTGAGAGCGAAGGCGGCGGCAAGGGCGAGGCCAAGCGGTTGGCGGTGGTGGCGGCAGCGCAGGTGGAGCAGATGCTGGACTTTATCAACCTGCTGACGCCAGTGCTAGCGTACGCGCCGGCGATGGCTGCTAACGACGGCGAGGCCCTGGAAGCGGAGACTGTTAGTCCCGGGGAAGAAGCCGGGCGGCGCCGGCGACGGTCCGGCGGAGCGCGCAGTGGAGCGGTGCTGGTGCGCAAGTGCTGGCAGTTCGTGAACGCGCGCCTGGATATGCTGGAAGAGGAGCGATGCGGTGCTAGCAGCGACGTCAACCAGAAGGAGGCGGAGCTCCAACGGGAAGCGAGCGGAAGGAGCTTGCGACTGGCTCAGTATCGTGACTCTAGTCGAGCGTTTTTGCTCGAGTTCGCGACCGAGAAGCGCAAGCAGTTGGACGCGTCAGGAGCCGACGGCAACGTCCTGCAGGCGCTTATCGACGCGCTGTAGCTAGTGACTCCGAGCATTGAGAGCCTCCGTGCGTGTGATGGTAATTGTGTGCTTTATAACACGTCCATTTCGAGATCGGGGCGCGTGGATGCGGATAAAAGCTCGGAGTCCGTCGCGTGGAGCGACGGTAGCTACTTCTTGCCGCCCTTCTTGCCGCCCTTCTTCTTGTCGGCCGGCGCCTCCTTCTCGGCCTTCTTGTCGACCTTCTTCTCCTCCTTCTTCTCGACGGCTCCCTTCTTGCCAGGCATGGTGGTCGAGAGAGAGAGAAAGTTCCTGTGGCTTGATCACTTGGAGGCTGGAGAGACTCTCGGCTTGCTCGAGTTCCCAATGAAAGGAAAGTGAGCACAATTGGGAAGAGTCCGTTGCGATCAGCCGCGCATCCGTTGCGTCGTCCTGGGCGTACAAAGCGCCGTCAGCGTGTCCACGGCAAAGAAACCGACCCAATGAGAAGCTTTGAGCTTTGTTCTCGCGTTGCGTAACGAGGGGAAACCGCTGTGTGAGCAGCCAAAGAGCCCACGGCTTTGGCTCTGCTCTCATGTTGAAGCCATGCTGGCAGGCTGGACCTTGGCAAGATCGCGTGCGAAGCGGCGTCAGGCGCCCGCTTCTCTCGTCGCCAAAGGCGAATTAAAAGGCGCGGCTTCCCGTGCGCAAAGGGGAAGCGCGAAACGCGCCGCCTCCTGAAAAAGAATGGCAACAGCAAGACACACGTTGGCTCGGTGGATATATCGAACAGCGTTGCGCCTGCAAGTTGAAGCTGAAAGTAACGGCTCTCTATATAAGAGCAAGACATCCCTGCACAAGAACGATAACTCTGTGTAAGAACGATATCTCTCTGTACAAGAGCGACATTTGTAATTATCAGATCCGCCTGTTGCGAGGAGCTCTTCTCGAGCAAGCAAGTTGCCTTTCCTGTCGTTGATTCCTCCTGATCATCACGACGCGTCGCGTCTTTTGCGCCCTCTTTGGGGCCAATGACAGCAGAAAACTGCTAAGAATCCACAACTGACGCAAGCAGTGACGCGTAGGGGGAGGTGGAACGTCCTTCGCCTCTTGGACGTCGGCTCCTCATCAGGGCCACACGCAAGCGCAAGCTCCCAAGAGGCTTGGCGACCACGACGGTCGCTCTACTCATTCCACAACTCGCAACCAAGCGACCAAGCCCAGTCCAGCGCCCAAGCCAGCAGCCCAAGCAGTCAGCCATGCCGCCGAAGAAGGGCGACAAGAAGGGCGCGGACAAGAAGGTCGAGAAGGAGGGTGCGTCCGTGTGTGTGTGTGGTCGTCTACGCTCGTCCTGATGGATGCGCACGTATCTGATGCGTTGTTCATGCGGATGTCGCTACAGCTCCGGCCGAGAACAAGAAGGGCGGCAAGAAGGGCGGCAAGAAGTAGCCGAGGCGACGCCGTCGTCGCTCTCGACATCTTCGCCACAGTGTGCTAGGAACACATGCTGTGGCTACTATGAAGCCCGAAATAAACAAATCCCTTCGTGGAGTCGACGTCGCCCTCGCATTCGTTCGTCTCATCCACCATGGCCCTGGCGTCAAGACGGACAGCTCTAGCCGCATGGAAATAGATAAATGCCGTGGCCACACGTCGACTTTGTCAATCCGTGGGCGTCCAGCATGGCTCCATCTCACCGACACGGCAGCACCGACCACGCCGTGGACGTGCAGCTCCCGCTGTACCCTGTTGAGCCCATCGTGCTGCCGTCCAGACCGACTCGGCACGTTCACAGCTCACCATCGTTCAACGGGAGCGAGCGCATGCCAGCCGTCTCGTCGTCCAACGCGCGTCGGGGTTCGGTCGTGGGCATCGCCGGTGGCGCGCGCAAGCTCCAGCTCCCGTCTCCACGCGCCTCGAGCAGCACTAACGACAGCGGAGCCGCCTCTCGAGTGGCTGGCCAGCTCTCCGCCCCTGTGCCGTTCGACGAGATCACTGGCGTCCACTGCGCGCGGGTCCTCATGCAGCCGCTGCCGAGCTCCCAGCGCGAGCGCCGAGACGCTGAAGCCGTGGCAGAGTTCCGAGGCTGGATCACCGACCGCTTCCCTGCTGTTCTGAAGTCGCTCGAGGCACTTCAAGCGCTTCCGAAGCGACCAACAAGGCGGCAGCAACCCTCTTCAACGGCTCCGTGTGCTGCTGGCGATGGCGAAGCGGTTGCTACCGCTGCTCCGGATCATGACGCAGAGTGTGGAGCTGACGCGAGGACGGCTCTGCTGGAAGCGCAGCGCCGTGCGTGGGCGCTGCTGTTTCAACACGCCAGGCTCCTCGCGCTTGCTCCGGGGGACGAATTCGTGGTGCAGGGCCACACTCGCGCTGGCGACGTCTTCTTCCTCCTGACCGGCGCCTGCGACCTGAGCTTCCGTCCATCCTTCTTGCCCGTGCTCCTGGCCGAGAAGGAGCGCGACCGCCGCCGACAGCAACAGCAGCAGTGCGACCTCTTGCTCGAGCGCTCCAGTGTCCGCGCCGCGCCGCCTTCGCCCCCAAAGGCGGCACCGCGACGTGAGAGCTGGGAGAGGCAGCGGATGGAGCGGCGGCTGTCGCTGACCTGTCTATCCGCCGAGGACGTTCGGCGCGTCGAGCAGGCCGCGCTGCACCTCCGCTCGCTGTCGCCCGGCGACTTTTTCGGCCTCGACGCGGCGCTGTTTGCCTTCACGCACCACTTGGCGACGGCGACATCGCGCGGCGCTCGACAACGGAACGCTCTGGGCGTGCCCGTGCCTGCGCTCATGCATGTCCTGCGCGTCCCCAGCTCGGTGCTTCAGCAGATGCGCACCATCACGTGCGACGCCGTCGAGAATCGTGCGCTTCAAGGCCTCCGCGTCCATACCTCAGTAACAAGGGCGCCGTCGAGTCGCCGCAGCTTGTCCACAGCTCGCGCAGTTCGAGAGGAACACCAGTCCGTGGCTGCTGATGACCAATCGAGCGTCTTCCCGTACTGCTTCGAGAGCGAGACGGTCGCCTTCCTGCGCGAGACGTTCCTGTTCGCGCCCATGAGCGACGCGCGACTGCGCTTCCTGGCCGCGCACGTGCGTCCGCAGCGCGTGCGCAAGGGCGAGTTCCTCTTCACGGCCGGCCAGCGCGTGTCCGTCTTCCTCGTACGCAGCGGCCAGCTGACGCTCTGCGCGTCCGAAGCCGTGCGGACGCCAGGGCCGCTCCACGACGGCTGCGCTTCGGGAGACGCCTCTGGCGCCCGTAGCAGCAGTCAACGACGCGCTAGTCGCCACGACAAGAGCGCCACGCCCGTACCCGAGCCGGTCGCAGCAGCACTGAGCGTCGTCGAGACCGAGACGCGCACGGTGGAGCTCGAGATCCTCCAGGCGAACGACACGGTCGGGCTGCTCGAGGCGTGTCTGCTGCAGGAGAGCTTCACGCGCTCCTGCGTCGCCACGACGAGCGACGTGCGCGTCCTGGCCGTGGCGCCCGTGGCGCTGCTCGCGGCGCTCGCGCAGGAGCCCGCGAGCGCCGCGCTGGTGGCGGACGCGCTGCTGCGCCGCCACGCGTGGTACTCGCTGCGGCTCTTCACGTCGCGCAACCAGCACAACCCTCGGCGCGAGTTCAAGCTGTCGCTGGGCGCGCAGCAGCGGCGCAGCCCCATCCCGTGCTCTCGCTGCGGCTGGACCGGTCACGCGTCCACGTCCTCCATCTGCCTGAAAGCCGAGTCGCTGCGCTCGGAGATCACGACCCGCTCCAGTGTTCACACCAGCGGGTCAAGCGCTCCATCGCCTGCCAACGTCGCGGACAACGCGCTTGGGGCAGCGGAGGACGCTTCGCCGTCGACCGAGTCACCTCGCCCTCGCAGGCGGCTACTACGCAGCATGCAGCTCGCAGCCACGGTCGCTCTTCCGCTTCGACAGCCCACGGAGTCAGCGGTAGGTGAGAAACCCGATGCCGTAGCGGAGATCACGTCGTCAGGCTTGTCGTGGCCGGGGAGCGGGCTGGATGCTGGCGGAGAAGTGGAGATGACAGCGAGCGAGAGGCGGCAGCGGAGGCTGAAGCAGTCGCGTCAGCGTCTGGACGACGCGCTGCAATCGACCGCAGGAACCGACAGAGAGAGCCTCCGGGCTACCACTGCGTGCTGTCAGGCCGCCGCGTCCCCACGGAGCGTTATCGGTCGACTCGCAATGCCAGTACGACGCCCTAGGACCCAGCCATCGCCGCGCCGTCCAGTCCATGGCGCCAAGCCATGATCAATAGTCAATCGCGGCGAACCAAGGACCCGCCAAAGAGCTCATTGTTGCATCGCGGTGTCGGGTCCTCCTTCACGCGCTTGGCTGCATCACCTCCGACGCCGCTTCTGGCTGCTACCGCCGCTGCGCTTGCCGCTCTTGCCCTTGGACGACGCGCCGGACGCCTCGACCTCCACTAGGCCCGACTTGCGCTTCTTGGACTTGCCGGACGGCCTCGCCTTCTTGGGCGCCGCCGTCTTGAACGGCTCAAACACGCTCTGGCCGAGTCCAAAGTGCTTCTCGTCGTGGTAGTCGTCTCCTTGGAACAAGTGCCCGTGGCGCTTGAGCGGCTGCTGTACGATCGGGATCGCCGGCAGGTACAGCAGCTCGTTCTCGATCGGTGGCAAGGCCGGGCGCGCGTCGTTCGTCGCGAGCGGCACGGGATCAGGCGCTGCAGAGCGACCCAAGCTTGCGTTGGCCACGCCGTCTGTCGCGAACAGGTCGATCGGCTCCTTCTCCTCGCTCAGCGCGCGCTCAAACTCCCTGTCGGCGCGCTCACGCTCACGCGCGTCCTCGACGTCGAACGACGCGTGGTGGCGCTCATTGTCCGTGATCAAGCGGAACCCCGCGGGGTACATGGACCCGGGCCAGGTCGTCGCGAACGTCTCCTCGAACGCATACAGCGCGCCAGTCGCCGACGCCGCGAGGAGACCGTCGCGGAACGAGTCCCACGCCAACGCAGTCACCCCGTCCTTGACGCCGGCGTTGTGCTGGACGCGGCCGGTCGACCGATCCCACGTGTACAGTCCGTTCTCTCCGACGTGTCGGTGGCGCACGACCGGCACGCCAATCGCGAACCGCTCGTCGCCTGTGAAGCCGCAGAGCGCCCACGGCGCGCGGACCGAGCCCGTCATGAACAGCCACTTCTCGGCCAGCACAACGCGCGAGCGCTCGTCCGCTGAGGCCGAGCGCGTGATGCTGAACTCGTGGATGCCCTTGGCGCTCGTGAGCAGCAGCGCCGACTCGGCGTCGCTTACGGCCAGGCCGAGGTACTGGATGAGCACGTTCATCTCCACGCTGTGCAGGCACTCGAGCGTCTCGGCGTCCAGCACCGCGACCGTTGCCTTCGTAGTCGCGGCGTAGATGCACGCCCCGGACGCGCCGTAGCGCGCGGCGACGATCAGCGACGGGTGCCGCGAGTTGCTCGGGACAGGGATGGTGAGCGAGGCGTTCTTGAGCGGGATGGTGCGCAGCGACTGGCGCTTGCGCGTCCTCAAGTTGATCAGCACCGGCACGGCGTTGTAGGAGCACACGATGGCGAGCGCCGGGTCGCTCGGGTGGACGCTGATGCAGTTGACGACGGCGTCAAAGTTGTACGTGTCCACGAGCGTCGACGCCTCCACGTCCCAGACGCAGAGCATGCCCTTGCGCGTCGCCTTTTCCTCGCACCCCGCCAGGAGCCAGCGCGAGTCGCACGACCACGCGCACTCGGTCACAGCCTTGAGCGAGCCGCGCACGCGCCGCACGTCCGTCGTTGACAACCCCGGCGACGTGTCCTGCGTGTCCGCTGTCTCTGCACTCTCCGCCGGTTCGCTGCTCGGTGCATTCGCGGCTGGCTCGCGCTGCTCGTCGTCCTCTTCCGTGCTGGCGTCCCCCTCCTCGACCGACGCCGCGTCTTCGTCGTCCGCCTCCACGGACGCGTCGTCGTTGCCGGTCGAGTACTCGTTCGTGTCGGCGTCCTCGTCCGCGTCGGCTTCTTCGTCCTCCTCGTCCTCCTCCTCGTCCTCCTCCTCCGCGGCCTTGTTTTCGCCATTCATTGAGTTATCGTCGCCGCGGTGGCCGCCGACTGTCCCCATATTAGCGCTCAGGCCGCCGTCGCCAGCGACGTCCGCGGCCACCTCGTCCGGGACGACAATGGACGTCGGGTCCAGCTCCCGCGTGATGACGCGCAGCGACACGTTGTCCCAAATGCTGACGCGCCCGTCGCGCTCGCCGACGGCAAACAGCGTGCGCCGCCGGTTCAGCGCCACACACTGGGCCTGTTGCGCGTCCTCGAGACACACCCACTGCGCGTCTTCGCGCGACAAGAGGTGCTTCTGCATAAAGTCACTGTCGCCCTCCTCCTCCTCCGCGTCGTCTTCCACCGGCGGCGCTTCTGGCTTACTTGGGACGGTTCTTTCGGCTGCAGCGGCCGTCTCTGGCGCCTCGGAAGCGTTGGCCAACATGTCGGACGGATCGACCGCTTGAGCCACGTCTTTGGCGTCCTCACCGCCGTCCACCGCGCTGGTAGATGGGCTAGAGACATCACGGAGAGTCTCCAGACGCCTCCGCGACAGCTTTTCCCGCTCGCGCGCCTCCTCCTGCCGCACGAGCCGCCGCAAGACCGCGCTCCACGTCTCGCTCGTCGCGGCCATTCCGGTCGGTCGTGAAAAAAAGTCGCGTATGAGGTACTCCCCATATTAACTGCCACGACGCCCCCGTATTACAGTACTATACGAAGTGTTATTTTGAAGGACGCAAGGTTACAGAGTGGTAACCAGAATTTGTACCAATTGGTTACTGCTGGTTTGACAACGCATTGGTAACCTGGCGCGATGAAGTTCCGGCCGTGCATCGACATCCACGCGGGCGAGGTCAAGCAGATCGTGGGCTCGACGCTCACGGACGGACAGGATGCGGCACCCGTGACCAACTTTGTCGCCTCGCAGAGTGCCGGCGAGTTCGCGCGGTGCGTTCGCCGCTCTCGTTCGCCGTGGGCGTCAAATGTGTGGCGCTGACAGCTTCCTGCAGCATGTACAAGCGCGACGGGCTGACGGGCGGGCACGTCATCATGCTCGGCGCGTCTGAGGCGAACAAGCAGGCGGCACTAGAGGCGCTGCGCGAGTACCCCGGCGGTCTGCAGATCGGCGGTAGGTTACGGTGTAACCAGCCATGGTGGTGGGCAGACGACTCGACTTGCTGATGGCTGGCGACGTGCGGGCTGTAAACAATGGACATGCAGGCGGTGTCAACGCGGACAACTGCAAATTCTTCATCGAGCACGGTGCGAGCCACGTCATCGTAACCTCGTACGTCTTCCGTGACGGCCAGATCGACTTCGAGCGGCTCGATGCGCTCAAGACGCTCATTGGGAAGGAGCACCTGGTACGTCCTGCCACCTTTTAGTGCGAGAAAGAGAATGAAATGATGGACTGACCGCATTAAATGGGTGTCTGCTGTTTGACTTACGCCCGTCTGTGTGTGTCATTGGCAGGTGCTGGATTTGAGCTGCCGCAAAAAGGCGGAGGACGGCAAGTTCTACGTCATGACGGACCGCTGGCAGAAGTTTACGACCACTGCTATCGAGTACGTCAGCAGATGCTACCGTCTACACCGTTAACATGGCGAGGTTCTGACTGGCTGGACTGATGTTTGTATGCAGCGAGGCGCTGTTCCACCGCCTTGCCGACTACTGCGACGAGTTCCTCGTGCACGCGGTGGACGTCGAGGGCAAGCGCTGCGGCATTCAGGTGAGTCTAGCGACGGTTGTACCCTCTACCAGTATCTACTACTATTTCCTCTAACACAAATTGCACAATACTCTGGGGGGTACTGGGGGGGTAACCAGCAAGAGCTACTCGAGTTGCTTGCTCAGTGGAGCACCATTCCGGTGACGTACGCCGGCGGCGCCAGCTCCCTGGTAAGTCCATCGTTCCAGTGATTCGCATGGCCGTCATGACATGTCAGTTGTAGCAGACTCATGAGGTTCACGCTATGCTGTGCTGGATTGAACAGGCGGACCTGGACTTCGTCGAGCGTGTCGGCAGCGGCAAGGTGGACCTCTCGATCGGCAGCGCGCTCGACATTTTTGGCGGCGACATTCGCTACGACGACGTCGTCGCGTGGCACAAGCAGCACAGCAACGCTCAGTAGATCGGGAGCTCAGGAGCACTTTGTGGACTGCCGTCTCGCTCTCCTTCAGTCGCGATATGACGCATTCAATGATGCATTCAATGATGGATGCCATGGGTCTTGAAGTTGTTGCTTCAACCGCTTGGGGTACTGTTCTGTTTTGAAAAAGCGAACTTAACGGCATGTAACCTAATCTATGCAGCCTATGTAACCTTGACTGGCAGATTTTCTCGACAACAGCAGATTGAGCGATCATGGAGGAAATGCTGGTATCGCTCGAGCGTCGGCGCGCGGAGCAGCTCGCGGCGCTTCTGGCGGCCGCGTCGGTCGAAACGCAGCGCATCGACAGCCTCAAGCGCGTGTATGAGGACTTGGAGCTCGTGGCCGCGGCCGCGACGCCAGCTGACGCGGCGAGCGGCGGCCGCAATCCGAACCCGCACGTGCTCACGGCGGAGTTTTACGCCACCAGTCTTCTCGTGGCGTTGCTCTCTAAGAACCTGTACGTCTGCGGGAGGGCGACCTGGTGCGCTGTCAACTTCATTGTACTGATTGAAACTGATCGGTTGCGCCTGTAGCAACGACGCGCGGTTCCTGTGGAAGCGCATCGATCCAGAGACGAAGAGCGCGTCGGAGCTGCCGGCCGCTGTATGGGAGATTGGCAAAGCGCTATGGCGACGGTAGGGAAGGATTATTGCACCCTGCATTGCTGCTGCTTCTGATGAAGCTATAATCCTCATTGCTCCTTATTGGCGAGAGTAGGGACTTGGTTGGCGCGTACGCCGCCATGAGCAAGCCATGGCCCGCGCAGTTGCTGCCGCTCGTCGACCTCTTGCGCCGTACGTGAGCTGTCTTCGTCACTGTGTTGCATCTCAGCTGATCACACCTGTTGTGTCGATGATTGGCGATCGGTTGTGGCCTAAGGATCGACGCGAGAGGTGAATGCCGAGCTGCTGAGCATCGCCTACTCGGCGATCGCGTTCGAGGAGGTCATGCAGGCGCTCGGGTTCGACCACGAAGGAGACATGACGCAGTGTATGTGGAAGTATGTTCTTGGTCCGAGGGGGTCTGCTTCTGATAATTATGCGCTCCTCTCGTGTCTCGTCCCTAGACTGCGCGGCGCTGAACTGGGAGGTCGTGCCGGGCACCAAGATGATTCGCCCCAAGCCGTTGCCTCACGCGCGCACATACGTAACGGGCATTGAGCAGCTCGAGTCGCTGTCCGAGTCGGTGCTGCACCTGGAGGAGAACACGATCGTGAAGCTTCCTTGAGCACGCACGAGTCGAGCGACGTGCCAAGGAGGCGTGGAGGGGCAACACCATTTTGTGTGTTGTACCCTGCGTAACCGATTATATCGTCGTCGAAACATGCAAAGCAGAGGTGATTACGAAAAGTACCGTACACAGACTGCTTGTCAAATGCTAAAGAGTGCATGTTTCTGTTTGCGCATCCCTTACTTTCGGCCGTATTCTCCCAAATTTAAGGTTCGAACCGCCAATTTCATCCTAAACTCATCCTTCCATGCACTATTATCCTTCCATATCATCCCGCTTTCTTCCTAAACGAACGTCTGCCACACTATTTTTCCCATGAATCTGATGATCTCCTCGGGCCGCCAGCCAATCACCGCCGCTGGAAACTCCCCATCACATGTGTTCCGGCGGCGTTTGACGGCAGCTACCAATACCGCTGCGTCTTGAGGATCCCCCCTCTTCCCTCCCTCTCTTCCTGCGTCACTCGCGGACCGACCGACCGGCCCACAGACACCAAGAGAGCTTACAGAAGTGTACTAGGCACCTAGCGACAGCGCGATGGGCGACTACGGGCAGTACATCGTGCCGGAGGCGGCCGAGATGATCAACTTCAAGGTGGGCCAGCCCGCGCCGCCCATGCTGCCGCTGGAGAAGATCCGCGCGAGCGCGGCGCTCAAGTTCGCCGAGGAGGACCCCATGTTCCTGCAGTACGGACACATCCTGGGGTACCCCAAGTTCCGCGCGTCGCTGGCGCAGTTCCTGACGGCGGGCTACGGACACGAGGTGGACCCGGAGCGGCTGTTCGTGACCAACGGCGTGACGGGCGGGCTGTCGCTGCTCTGCTCGCTCTTCCTGCGCTCGGGCGACCTCGTCTTCATGGAGGAGCCGACGTACTTTCTGGCGCTGAGCATCATGAAGGACTTCAAGATGAACGTGCGCCAGGTGCCCATGCAGGAGGACGGGCTGGACGTGGACGCGCTCGAGGCGCTGCTCTCTAGCGGCGTCGTGCCCAAGGTGCTCTACACGATCCCGACGTGCCACAACCCGACGGGCCGCACCATGTCGGTGGCCAAGCGCCAGAAGCTCGTGGCGCTCAGCGTGCAGTACAATTTCCTCATCGTGGCCGACGAGGTGTACCAGCTGCTGTCCTTCCCGGGCGTGACGCCGCCGCCGCCCATGTTCACCTTCGACACGCACGGCACGGTGCTGGCGCTCGGCAGCTTCTCCAAGATCCTGGCGCCGGCGCTGCGCCTCGGCTGGCTGCAGGCCGCGCCCAAGCTGCTCCAGAAGATCGTCGACTGCGGACAGCTCGACTCGAGCGGCGGCATCAACCCCGTCGTGCAGGGCATCGTGCACGCCGCCATCACGTCGGGCGCGCAGCAGGAGCACCTCGACTGGACGCGCCAGACGCTCTGGCAGCGCGCCGACGCGCTCATGAAGGAGCTCAAGGCGCGCCTGCCCGAAGGCTCGACCTTCGAGGTGCCCGACGGCGGCTACTTCGTGCTCGTGCGCCTGCCCGCGCACATGAACGCGGCCGAGCTGCTGCCGATCGCGCAGGCGCACAAGGTCATGTTCCTGCCCGGCTCGTCCTTCAGCGAGTCCATGAAGAACTACCTGCGCCTGAGCTTCTCCTGGTACGACTACCACGAGCTAGAGGAGGGCGCGCGCCGCCTCGCCGCGTCGATTGACGAGTACCAGCGCGTCCTCGACGCGCGGCCAGCTGCCGCGAGCGCGGCCGGCGCGGTGGCGCACGGCGCGGCCGTCCGCGTGGCGGTGCACGGCGCCAAGGGCCGCCTGGGCGCGCTCATCGTGTCCGAGCTGGCCAAGGTGACGGACAGCAGCGTGGCGTTCGTGGGCGCCATCGACGTGCGCGCCAAGGCGACGGACGCGGCGCTCGCGGCGGACGTGGTGGTGGACGTGACGCTGCCTGAGGGCACCTCAGCGCTGGTCGCGTGGCTGCAGGCGCAGGACGCGGGCGCTTTCCAGCGCGGCAAGCGCCCCGCTCTCGTGGTGGGCACGACGGGCGCGCTGCCCCTGGACGCGCTCGAGGCGTACGCGCAGCATGCGGCCGTGGTGCTCAAATCCAACTTCTCAGTGGGCGTGCCGCTCGTGGCCGAGCTGCTGCAGGCCGCGGCCTTCAAGCTGCCCGCCGACGGCTGGAACGTCGAGCTGAGCGAGACGCACCACATCCACAAGCTGGACGCGCCCAGCGGCACGGCCAAGACGCTCGCCAAGGCCGTCGCGGCCACCGGCGCGCCCTGCGTCGCCCGCGGCGTGCCCACGCACTCGCTGCGCCTCGGCGACGAGATCGGCCAGCACACGGTGCTCTTCGCCGGCCCGGGCGAGCGCATCGAGATCAAGCACCAGGCCACGCGCCGCGAGGTCTTCGCCATCGGCGCGCTGCGCGTCGCCAAGCAGGCTGCCTCGATGCCCGCGGGCGTGCACTCGGACTAGAGACCGACCGACCTGACTGACTGTCCACGGTGTACGTCGCGTGGCTGGGTCCTCTGCTTGTCGTCTACATGCGCGTCGCCACTCGAGGTGGGACGCCGAACAAACAACCACGTACCAAGTCATTGAGCATCCGCTTGTTGTTACCGTCCGAGTCCGATCGCCGCTAGTAGATGCGCAGCAGCGACACGAGGTCGCCCTGGCAGATGGGGCACAGCAGCGTGGGCCCGGACGCGTTGCGGCGGTAGGCCGCGCCGTCCTCCTCGCAGAAGCACAGGTGGCCGCAGGGCACGACGGCCGTCACGGCCGCGCTGTCCTTGCACACGACGCACTCGGAGCGCTCGAGCCCGACCGCGCTCTTGAGCGACTGCACGTTGCGGTCCACCTCGAGCAGCAGGCTGCGCGTCGTCTGCTCCAGCAGCCGCCGTTGGTCGTCCACGAGCGCCATCTTGTCGCCCATCTGCGCACACAGGCGCTCGTAGCGCGTGCGCACCGAGCTCTGCTGCTCTGCCTTGAGCTTCTCGAACGAGAAGCGCTTCTCCGCGTCCTTCTGTGCTGCCGCAAGCTGCTCCGCCTGCTGCTCCGCCGCCTCCAGCTTGCTCAGCAGCTCCTGCAGCTCCTCGTGGAACTCGCTCTCGCGCTGCTTCCACCGCCGGCGCATCTGGATCTCGCCCTTGAGCCGCCGCTTCCACTCGACCTCGATGCACGTCAGCCGGTCCTTGTAGTGCGCTAGCTCGGCCGCTAGGTTCGCCTGGGACGGCACTTCGACCGACGCGTCCGAGTCCTCGCCCGCGCTGCCGCCGCCTCCACTCCCCATCGACAGTCGCGGACGCGCCTGGGCCGTCGCGGCCTGGCTCCGCTCGCCGTCGTCCGCTCGCTCTCGAGCACTCACCGGGCTCTTCTTGACCTTGGGCTTGACGCGACGGGAAGGCGTTGTCGTGGTGCTCTCCTTGCTCTTGCGCGTCTTGCTCCCGCGCCTCGACGACCCGCGGTCGCTCAGCTCGCTGTCGTCATCGTCCGCGTCGTGGATCGGCCGGCCCGAGCGCGTATACCGGCCGTCCGTGCGGGCAGCGACACTAGGCTTGCGCGTTTTGTGCTGGTCGGGCGGGGACTGCCAGTGGCACGTGTTGCGCACGCCGCAGACCCAGCAGTCCTGGCCGCGGCTCGGCACCATCCACCGCGCTGCGAACACCTCGGTCGGGTCGACGTTGAAGAACCCGTCCTTGTCGTCATCGTCGTCGCTCGGGTTGCTCACGACCGCCATCATCGCCTTGAGCTCAGCACGGGGTCCCGAGGCGCCCGCGGCCGCCTTTGCAGCCGGGATATAGACCTTCATGGGCGTCTTGTACTGCTGGTTCAGCGAAGAGTTTTTGCCAATGATGCGCAGCGTCGGAGTGATCTTCGCGTCCAGCGGCAGCGAGTTCGAGTAGTAAAAGACGCCCTCGGTCGACACGGCGACGATCGCGCGCCCGTCGTCGCTCGCGAACGCGCTCTCCAGGATCGTCTTGGAGCGCCGCGACTTGCCGCTGCCCGAGTTGTCGAACTTCTCCATCTCGAACGACTGGCGAGCCGTCGCGCTCGCCGCGTCGGCCGTCACGGGGACGCGCAAGCGGTACGCCTCGCCGTACGAGATGCCGTACGCGTAGCTCCCGTAGATGGCGATCAGGTCCTTGGTGTTCGGGACGTCAAAATGCGACTTGGCTGTGTGGACACCCGAGGTGGACGCCGTGCTGTTCCCCGGCGGCGGCGGCTTCTCTTCCTCCTCGCCGCTCTTGATCCCGGCGCCTTCGCTGTACGTTAGCGGCCACACGCGCAGGTTCCGGTCCTCGATGATGCACGCGACTGATAAGTCCCCTCGAGTCTCTTCGTCAAGCACCATGGGCGGCGCGATGAACGCCGCGACCGTGGCCGTGCTGCCGCCAGACACGATCGCATGCAGGTAGTTCCACTCGGGCTCCGGCTTGCCCTCGACAAACTGCCACATGCGGAGCGTCCCCACGCCGAGGCCGAAGAGGAGGTAGTAGCTGTGTCTGCGTGACCAAGTACATACGTGAGCACCGAGGGATGGAAGGGCACTAATGAATAGGGAGGGGTCCGTACCTGTCGGGAGCTGTGGCGCCTTGAGGCGTAATGACGGTAGTCGCGTCCGCAAACCCCTGTGAATTGGATCACCGCCACGAGCATTAGTGGAGACACTACTAGATATCTACACTCGTACACACGAGGTACGTACCCGGACTTTAGTGTCCAGCAGGAAGGACTTCTGGAACTGCTCAAAGTCGTCCTCGACGTCATCTGCCCGACATATCGCAGCATCATGACGCTGTGAACCACACTGCTGTCTGCCACTGCATCATGTCACCAGTGCGATCGGACGCACCTTTCTCGTTGCGGTAGTGGTCCAAGTTGATGCTCATCACGACGCGAGGGCCCGTGCGGCAGCCGACAAAGATGTAGCGCCCATCCGACGTGATCTTGACGCGCAGGTTGACGTTGGCAGTGCCCTGATTGGACTCTTCGTCGATATGACCAAGCAGGTAGCCGTGTCGGTCGCTTGGGACGTTGCTGTCCATCTCATAGAGACGCACCGAGCCGTCCGTGAACCCCACCACCACGATCTCTCCGTCAGGACTGACGTCTAACGAGCTGGCGACACCCTCGGTCGAGAAGCACATGGAGCGGTTGGCGATGGCACTGCGCTTTGCAAAGAGCGAGCGAGTCGGCTTGACCTCTCGGGGCTGTCGCGTCGGCGGCTGATCCTGCTGAGCATCCGCCACCACTAGCGTTTGCTCGCGAGTTGTCGATGACGTCAACTTCGCAGCGGAAGCCCCGCTCCAAGCATCACGGTGGTCACTGGTCGGCTCGGTGGTCGGAGACAAGAGCACCGAGGGTCCCTGTCGAGGTCTTGGGACGAGTTTCGACTGGAAGGACTGGAACGGCGATTTGGACGCAGCTGACGCAGCAGTCGTGGCCGTCTTCGTAGAGACCACGCTCACTTCGATCTGCTCCAGCGCCGACTCGAGCATCGGGGCGGTTGTTGCTGGTCGCAGCAGTCGGGGTACGTCTGGGTTACTACCCCCCGAAGCCGTCGGGATAGTTGCTGTTGCTGCTGTTGTTGCTGTTGCTGCTGCACAGGAGGTGGTAGCGACGTCATCCTCGTCTTGGAACAGGGGCTTTCTCGGCGACGCTGCAGTGCGATGTGGGCGCGCTGGGCTTGTAAAGGACTGGCCGGGCCGGCGCATCGGACTCGCCATCGTGCCATTGCGCACCGCTCGGATCGGACTTGTCATTCCGTGGTTACCCGCAGCGCGAGGAGGTCGCGAAGGGCTCGACACATTGATTGCAGCAGCTGCCCGGGCGCGCGCCGGGCTCACGAGGTGCAGTGGGTTGCCGCGGTAGTGCTGGTGGCGCTGCGGGCTGGCCATGAGTGCCGCCAATGACTCGCCAGCGGTGATAGCTCCCGGATTTGCTCGCCGCGCGGGAGACATGGGGTTTCTAGGAGCTGCCGCCGCCGACGATGACGACGCTGTTGCTTCAGTCAATGGACCCGCGCTCTTGTCGACCGACGAAGACGCTTCCGCAAGCTGCAGCATCTTGCGGCGCTTGGCGCTGCGCTCGTCGGCATCATCGGCGCTGTTGTTGCTGCCGCTGCTTCCGCTGGGAGCGCCGCCGTCCTGCTGCTCCTTGCTCTTCTTGTTCTTAAAGTACTCAACGACGGCGAGCCCACGCTTCATGCCGCCAGGCCGCGACGCCGCCAGCACGTTTTTCTTGATCATGCGCTCCATGTTGAGTCCGCTGCGGCGCAGCTCCTCCGCCGAGCGGTGCGGCGGCCCGCCGCTGGACGGCCGCTTGCCGCTACTCATGCTCGTGCTTGGACTGCTACCGATAACAGGGCACTGCAGCCTCGGCAGGGCGTAAAATTAGCTAGCCCAGTGGCAGGGTGGCGATGCAGTCGTCGTCACCCAGGAGCTAGTTATTCACGCCTCCAAGGTGCTGGTTTCGCAGGAGGAGCAGCTCCTTTCGCGCGTTTTTCGTTATTTTCGGTCAATTGTTACTTTTAGTGTTATCGACCTACTTTCGGAAAGAGTGACTTTATATTAGTGTGTCGAACACCAACTTGTGTGAATTTGAGGATTGCACATCACAATCCCATACCACTGATGATTCGCCATTATCCCAACAATTTTCTTACTTTTAGAGTTACATCGTCCAATCACATCACGTTGAGCTTGTGCCCGCCCCAGATGATCTGGCCAGATCCTACGTCACTTTGGTTTTCGCCAGCAGCAGCAGCAGCAGCAGCAGCAGCAGCAGCAGCAGCAGCAGCAGCAGCAGCAGCAGCAGCAGCAGCAGCAGCAGCAGCAGAAGCAGAAC
>JAADXZ010000072.1:0-50471 GCA_023338055.1 Phytopythium mirpurense
ACATCTTACACAAGTGACCACATACTGAAATTAAGTCATTTTTCATACTGCTCGGACGAAGCTGAAACTTGGGGAACAGCTGTAACAAAGTATAGCGAACATGCCCAAGAGTGGTACAAGTGCCCACTATACTAAACTCAAGCGATTCTTCATACAGCTCGGATCGAGCTGAAACTTATGGAACCTATGTAAAAAAATGGGGAGTCTGGATATAGAAGGTATAGATACATAGCATACTGAAATCAAATCATATTGAAAACAGCTCGGATGGAGTTTAAAAACTTATTAACTCCCCCAAACCGGAATAGTGCATACTGCAGCTTAAGCGTTTTTTCGATGATGCATACTGCAGCTTAAGAGCGATTTAAACTTGGAATTTGTATGTGAAAAAAATTAACCGACCCCTACCCATACAGAACTCAAGTTGTAAAATTTGTTGCAGAAAGTCCATGAAACATGAGGTAAGGGATTCAAGGACGACTCTCTGCTTTTCAAAATTTTGATATATCAAGTTTGCAGGTATAACATTAGATTTGTCAGTTCATAAACGGTGTAACGGGGTTACACGTGGCGTACCTGGGGTACGCCACAAGCGCGCTGTAAATATCAGTATTTACACGTAAATACAGCGTGCTTGCATGTGGTGTAAGGTACACCACATGGGAATGGTTTCTACCTGACTAGTGTGGCCTACATTAGTCTTTGCCTATTTTAGGACAGCCTAGCAATAGGCTGGTCCTCGTTCTTTCAGTCTTTCCATTGGTCGGAAAGCCCGGGGCTTTCCACCAATCAGCGTGCACGGATGCACGTCGGGCTCTCACGTCCAGCCATGAGAGCCGGTCACAGTTTGTACTTAGTTTCAGAGGTTAGAAACCATGGCGCCCGTCTTGCGGAGCGCCTTAACATCATTCAATTCAGTTCTCAATTTTCCCTCAACCAAAGACTTAGTTTTAGTTAATTGTAAAACTCTATTCGAAATTCGAATATATTTTATATTTAACTTACGCTTCCTATACTAAGCGCCAGTGTAAGCCACTGTAACCGAGCCCGGTTACAGCACCAGCTAGAGATTCGCCTATTTACTGAGCGTTTTCACGTTCTGCACGTGTTGTGTGGTCGTGACCTCGGTCCTCGGTGAAAAACACCGTGTACCTTTTGGCCTTGTCACTCTTGCCGACGATCAGTCCCGCCTCGCCTCGCATGTCGAGCGTTTTGTGATTCGACATGCGTATCGCCGTGCAAAGCGACCCTAATACTACGGTGTCAGTGAGCTTGGGCTTGATGCCGGTCAGCAACTCGATCGGCGACGCTCTACCAGCGTTGCCGCGCGTCGGGCTGCGGTTCAGGCTGTAGGTGGTGTACTCGGCCACATCGCCCCAAAAACTCAACGGGACCCCGATCCGACGATCATCGAGCGTACAATGTTCATCACGGTCTGGTGCATGCGTTCCGCTTTCTCATTGGACGCCTCGTTGTCTGTTTCGGTGACTTGACGACGCACACCCGGGCTTTTGCAAATATGATACAGTGAATGTTTGTTTTGGTGTACTCCAATCTTATTCACACGCTTACACAACAGCCACTGCCAGTGACAGCTGTCTTTAGCAAGGCGCCGACCCCCCACGGATACGACTTTCTCATGATTCTCTTCCCCTTAGGCTCTTGCCCTTCTCAGACCGGGTCGCGTTTAAGTGTATACACAATACAGGAGGTATCGCCAACAGTGCGGTTGATCACGAGTAGGGCCACCGCACCAACGCACATATATAACAAATCTGTGAACAAACCTGTGACCCCACTACAGAGTGGCGACGAGCGCATATGGCGCAGTTTACAGGCCGCTAGGGTATGATGACCCCCAGATAGGTAATCGACGCCTAGATCACGCTAGGACTTACACACACACACACGGCCCTCCCCGTTAAACAATCTCATGGCCTGCCGAAGTGGACTCCTTCCGATCTCCTTCAACCGAAGAGGTCGACCACAGCAGCCATCAACCTAGCCGACGCATACTTACCCGAAGTGTTCGGCACTTGCTGGAGGCTTGGAAGATTCTGCCCTGTTTAATGCTTATCACGGCGCTAGCACCTCTTGGCTTCTTCTCTAGCCTTCTTCTTTTATATACAAATATCTAACATAAAATCTACTTCTTATTACCACTGTCCGCAGCAACTCTTCACGCTTGCGACCCCTCAAAGCCCTTCTACATCAAGCTGTGCTTCGTCCGTTTCACTGCATCCCTTCGGCTTGTACTTCGCTAGTGTTTCTCTCAGCTATGAACTCTGCTGTTTCCCTAGCTGGCTTGGATCTTAGCCACGGGCCAGATAGGACCTCATCTCGCTAAGCCCTTTGCTCCTAGCTGGTCGTTTCCTCGCTAAGCTTTCGCTAAGCTTTTGCCAGCTAGCTACTTAGCCGGGCCTCAAAAGATTTTACTCAGCTGAGTCTTCTCTCGTCTTCTGGCTAAGACTTTTCACATCACTGAATGTTGATCACCTCTTGGGTCCACAGTGCTCTTCAATCCTTGGCTTGCTCTTAGCTGGTTCATACTTTTGTACGCCATGGTCATATTAGAAAAAATCAGTACACCACATAAAATTGGTCTACTACATTTTTTTCACCGCCACCATCGGTCCCCAGGCAGTGAATCCGGCAGTTAAAGCGATGTTCGAAGTGCACGAGGAAGTGCTCGAATTATTTGGTCTCTCGGTCCTTCATCTTTTCAAGAAGACGCGGCAGTAATTGCTCTTGTGGTCCACGAAGTTGATCAGGCACTTGTTTTCGCGCCTGTCCACGGAAGTGATGGGTCCCTTGATGTCAATGCATATGACACCGCCAATCCTGTCGATCGGGACGTTCCCTCCTGCTGCGATTGGTTGATGCGCGTCTGCTTCCCCTGCGGGCAAGTAAGACATGATGGGCGCTTGAGGTCCATGAGCATGATGCCGCTCTTTGGGTCCTTGGCGATCTTCTCGATCGCTACGTAGGCGAGGTGCCCCAGGTGCAGGTGGAAGTCCAGCAGAGTCCCAGATTGCGCGTCTGGGCCCGGAGCGCTGACCACTTCGGCCAAGGCTGCAACCACACACGCCTGTGCTGGTGCCTTCTCATCGTCAATCACGCGCACCACCAGTGTCTACCGGATCCACTGTCCAGGATCCTTTGGGTCGCGCTATCGAACCCATCCGCGATGACCAAGGTGATGGTGGTTTTCCCCTTGCCCTTGTCACGGCAATCGGACTTGTAGTGATCTTTGATGCCGCACCTAAAGCAGACACCGGCCTTCCTTCTGTCACTCCCACCTGCGATGCCTTGCCGCCCACCGACACCATTGACAGCGGCCACCGTCGCTTTCGCGCCAAGCTTGATCACCGGGCCATTGAGTTGAGCGAAGTGCACCAGCTCTTCCTCCTGCCGCAAGTAGTCCCACGCGGCGGGTTCAGACGCACGAGAACACGCCTTGGAACTCGCTCGACAGGCTCGCGTACTTGGCGAAATTATTGAGCACTTGGTCCTGTGCTCCTCCGACCGCGTCGCGTACCGCCATCATGAAGAGCAGGTGGTCGCCCCCCAGGACATGTTCTTCTTCTTCTTCTTGGACATGAATAGCTTGAAGACCTTCGACCGCGATATCTTTAGCCGAACTTCATGTTAATGCGGTCCATCGCGTACCAGACCACCGGGTTCTCGTTATACCACGTCTCTACTTGTCTGTGAAATTGAATCCCGGCCTTTCCAGTCAAATGCCGGTCGAGGACGTCGAGCTTTATGTCATCCGACCACACGCTGCCACTGAGCACTTCCGCGATCTTAATCTGCCATAGGAGTCTCTAGTTCCACAGACTGAAACCGGCGCCAAAACCAGGGTATACGTCCTTCCCTTCGAACGACTCGATCGCGAGCTTCAGGTCCCTGATTGCGAAGGGGCTGGGCGGTGCGCAATACCCGGGTTGCCGACCAGGCCCATACGCTCGTTGGACCGCTTGTTGGCCTGGTATCCCCTACCGGACGCCGTACATGCCGCCTCCTCCGCCCCCTCCCTGCTGCCCTGCCACGCCTGCAGCGTGTCGTCGTGCTAGGGCAATCGTTGCTTCATCGTCGAGAGAAGCCAACAACATGTTGCGGCCGAGTCTGGTGCGCGTCTCGGCGTACGCGCGGAAGGTGCTGCAACCTGCTGACACGACAGAAGCTTGATCGTCCTCCACTCGGGCTTCCAGCCTACTCAGGCGAGCACCGATGTCCCCCTTCAACTCGGCCACCATCTCGAGCAGCTTGGCCACTCCATCGCCTGCGCTGGAGGCTGTACTGGCCCCTTCGGACTCAATCTTGGATGGGGCTGGCCTTCTAGGCTGATATTGAGCCAATTCGTCTGCGGGGCTTGGGCTTAAACCTGTCAAATCCGCAGAGGTTGACTTGTTAGCCGCTTGAGTGACTGGGAGTAAAATATGTAGTTATTACGGTACCGGATGTCTAATGACAGTGCTGTGTCCGTTTGCTTAACCCTTGATTACCAAGATCTGCCACACAAAACACACCAATGCATGTCGTATTATACGATAAAGCCATGTCACGAAGAATTTGTATGGGGAGATGCTCGAATGCGGTTAGGATTATTAATTTTCAGCAGGTTTCGAGACACAATGTCGTAAGTCATCCTGTCTTTTATTCCTTGATTGAGATTGAATGTCGTAACAGACGACATTATTTCCAGATTCATTTGGAAAGAGTGGCACAAAGGAGCCAGTCAGTCAAGAAAGTGCTGCAAAGTCAAGCAAGTCACTTGCTGAATAAAAGGTACGACGATTCAAAAGATAGTGCATTGTAATCGGTCAGTCGTACACTCACCATCTGACACGCAAGCGCTGCCTGCCAAGCAGCACGCAGACACGCTCTCAGTCACTGTCGTTCTCCTCGCTCTCGCTTCCGCTGCACTCGTCGTCGCTGTCCTCAGCACGAAACTGGAGCTCTCGGCGCGTCTTCTGGCGCTTCTCCGCCTTCTGGCCCGGACGGCGCAGCACGACGCGCTTGCCCAAGGTAGGAGGGATCGCCAGCCCGCCGTCGAAGTCATCGTGCCATATCTCAAAGTACGTCTTGGCCACGCCCTTGTAGTTGCGCCGGATCTTGTTGCACAGCCAGCACTTGGCGTTATCGACGGAGCATTGCTCGCAGAAGAACGTGGTGGCGAAGGACTTCTTCTTGGAGTCGGTGCGCAAGAGCGCGCACAACTTGCAGGAGCGCTGTCGGCGCTTCTGCACCCCGCTGACCGTCACCCAGTCCTCGGCCTGCTCCGGGGCGTGCGTCATGCGGACCGCCGAGCGCTAGCGCTTCTTGGTGGCGGTGGGAAGCGTTGCGACCACGCCGGCGAAGTCCTCGGCCTTGAGCTGGAGCAACTGATTCTGCAGCACGGAGTACCACCCGGCGCTTCATCGGTGTAGTCCCCTCAAGCTTGGCCGCCTCCTTGTAGGATATGTACGCGTTGACCATTGCGAGGTCCACCATGCCCAAGGACGAGCTCTTGTAGTACTTGGTGAACTCGGTCGACGCCTGCAGGGAGTAGGACTGGAGGCGGAGCTGATCTTGTACGTCAACTCCGCCCATCCAGCGCTAATAGTCGGTGACCGGCGCTGGGTACGGCACCGTGAAGGCGCCCGCTCTCTTGATCTTGCGCCCGATTGAGGACTCCGACATCACCACGCCCGAGCACAGGTAGTGCATGGGCTACCTGGCCCACCAGTGAAACGCGACCAAGCTGGGGACCGCGACCGAGCGGGAGAACGTGAATGTCCCGCGTGGGACGCTCGCCGGGTGACTCGGCGCTTCTCCTTGACCGCCGCGTCGTAGCCCAAACGCGACGTCATGACGGTGTCGATGACGTAGACCTGCATCTTGAGTAGCTCGATCGCCAGTAGGACGGACGAGTAAAAGCGTTCGACTACGATTGCGTGCCACGCGTGCCGACTTGGCCCCAGCATGATCTTCAGGTTCCGCACTACAGCGGCCGCGCCACTTTTGTTGTCGAAGTGGCAGTCGCCGCCTTCTCCGCTCTTGCGCTTGCCAGCATACATCTCGAATCTACTTAGACACGAAATCAGATGTTAGAAGACGAGATCAATGTAGTAAGTTACGACATGCGAATTTTGCCAAAAAAACGTACCGATGGCAGTAGGCGGACAGCGTGTCACTTGTCTTTAACATCTTTGAGCCGTTCCGGTGGGGCTTATCCGGCATGAACATTCGCGTCGTGTTGCGCCGAGACGTCGCTGGCAGGACACCTTCGTCGAACGAGATCACCGCCGGCAACGACCACCCCGCCAAGAATCGGTTCTGCAACTTGTCAATGACCGGCCGAATCTTTCAGAGCTTGTCCCGGTTGCGCGGCGCCTCGTCGTCAGCCACGTGAAGGTCGCGCAGGATGTCCGTGCAGCGGTTCCTCGCCATGAAGCGTCCAAAGCTCCCTGCTGGCAGCGTGCCGTCCTCCACCGTCGACCAGTGCGCGCTGAAGCAACGCTTCTGCAGATACAACATGCGCGCGACGAGCAGCCCCAGGACGTACAAGATCTCGTGCGTCTTGTAGCACGCCTTGGCCTTCAATCGCCGGCGGATCTGAGCCATGGACTCGCGCCGCGATGCCACCTGCTTCGCCTGGATAGCAGCCGCACCGCGCTCGACCTGCTGGAGGCCGTAATGGTTGGTCTCCGTGTTGATGTGGACCCATAGCGACTTCGGCATGAAGAAGAATAACGCCTCCAAGGATGAGTGGTACAGCGCACGCAGTTGCGCCACCAGCGCCGCTTTCGCCGCTCCGAGTCGGCTGTACGCCACCGCGTCATTCTCGAGCGCCGAAGAAGGCGGCGTCCATTTCATCTCGCGCAACGTCTTCTCGCGAGCCTTCTTCGTGTTTGTGTCGAGGCCCCGCTTCCGATTTGCAGTGCCTCAATAAAGGCGGCGTCCATCTCGACGGCGTCGGCTTCTGATATCTTGTCCTCTTCCTCTTCGGGGTCGTCGAAGACTGGGCTGTCCTCTTCTCCTTCATCGACACCTTTGCCGTCGCTCTCGCCGGAGCTGAAGCTCTCGTGCTCGCCCATGCTCTCGTCGTCGGGGATGAAGTTGACGTCCTTCTTGATCTGGACACGCTGGCGTAGCACTCGGCCTTCCGGGGCAGCAGGAGAAGCTCGGGCAGCCTGCTTGGCGTCGCTCTCGAGGCCCGATGCCTCGGACAACAGCTCCAGCGAGGCAGCGGCCTCCTGCTGCGAGACGTCGAGCGTTAGATCGCTTGGCGACATCCCGAACGCCCGCAGGACCGCCGCCTGAGAGAGCTCGACGTCCGAGCCGTTGTCGAACAGCAAGTTGAGGGTCCGCTGCGATAGCTGGACGTTCGTGTCGATCTGGGAAACCGACGTCATGCCATCACTGTCGTCCGACTACGCCGTTGCCTGCAACCGTGCTGGCGGTTTTCCGGGCGCGCGTGCCGCCAATGGACGCGACGGCAGCCCACCGGACGACACTATAGCAAACCGGACTCGAGCGTGTACGCAACCAACGCGTCCTCCTCATGGAAGACCTGCGTACCGTCCGGGGTTACGTACCCCCACTGCGACGACAGCCCCGACGGTCGCTTGGTCTTTCAACCTGCCGCTTGGAGCTGGCGCCAAAGTATGGGAAGTCGATCTCCCGGGCGGCGGCGGCGGCGGCGGCGGCACTTCCGCGAGGACTCGACCCGATGCGCGATATTCAGCAAATCTTGGATTGGCTGGCCTGCCAGCTTGCTGCCTCCAACTGCCGGATGCTCCCCCTAACCAAACTGTGATTCTGTTCCAACTCTCTTCGTTTTCTCAAAAACCTCTTTGATGCTATATTTTTTGTTGGTGCATTTGACTTGAATAAAGTATTGAATATATGGATCCGAGCCAAACTTTATATGAGTGATTTCAATGTCGTAACTTCCGACATACGATTTTTGGAACGTCGTAAGATACGAAGTTGGTAATCAAGGGGTTAATCCACTTTGAAGAAATCTATACAGTACCTGATTGGTTAAAAAGATCCACTTCACTCTGTTAAAGAATTATATAAGAATACTTAAGTCAAGTATGACAGGACAGGCAACCTATTCCGTGTGATGTGAAAACAAGAACTGATTGAACTGGTGGAGCCCTTCTCTTCCACTTCAGTCCAGCTCACTCTGAAACAGATGGTCAACAGCAACCCTCGACATTTCAAATACTTCGGCAACTTCTCACCGTCCACCAACTCTAGTCAAGTCGAGCAACATGGTCTCCGGTACGACGCAAGCCAAGGGAAGCTCGGGTGGCCTCGAGCGGTTCTCCGGTCGACGCGCTGACTTCAACACGTGGAAGGACAAGGTACCGACCCATGTCCGGTTCCTCGACCAAGAGTACCGCCGGTCGCTGCTTGAGAAGCGGCAGCCCATCGTCAGCGTGATCATGCTGCACTTCCTTGGCGGGTCGCCGGACGAGCCAAGTCAGCTGGAAGATGACGACGAGTCAGCCAAAGCGCTTAGGTCACGCTGGAAGCACATGTACTGGAGTCGTTCGCGCTCGGCGACGCTGGATCTGCTGAACCAAGCGCTGCCGAACCAGTTCCTGTCGACGCTGCCCGACACGGTGTCTGCGATGGAGCCGTGCGACGTCTGGAAGACTCTCGAGCGCCAGTACGGGTCAGGTCACACTGGCGAGCTAGTCGAGATAGCGCGGAAGTGGGCGATGGTCACGTCAGGCAACTGACGTGATCTCGGAAGCCACTTTCCCAAGCTCAAGTAGCTGTACAATGAGATCAATCGGAAGTCTCAAGCGCTTGTTCAGGCGACATGATCACAGAAAGTGGCGTTGCATCGAGGTGCTGTCGTAGCTGACCAATGAGATCCGGGCTAGCGCGATCTCGATGACACCTGAGGGGTTCATGGTGGAAAGGATTGAGAGTGGTCTGCGTCATGTCTTCGGCAACAAGGCCAAACGTGAGATTGGCTCCAGCATAGAGAATAGGACACCGGCGGTTTCCGTGAGCATGGTACTAGCCAACACAGGTGGCAAGAAGTGCAATGGTCAGTCGATGGAAGCGACTAAAAAAGGTTGCTTCTACAGCAAGGAGCAAGGGCGCATGAAGGAGTCGTGTCCCCTCATGAAGAAGGATCAGTCTTCTGACCATCCTGGTGGGCCTCTGTTTCGGTCAGACGTCCACTCCGCGCCGTCAAAGAAGGTTAAGCCGCCAAGCGACTACAAGGGCATCAGCACGGTTGTCGTCGGCAAGCCCATTGAGTTTCCAGGTGAGGACGTGGTAAGTACGGTCAAGCTCACCATGACGGCCCTCGCAAAGAGTGGGATAAAGGGCCATCAATTCGAAGTCGACGCAAGCGAGTTCGCCTGCCGCGACATCGAGATGAGCACTACGGAAAGCCCACGCGCTGATTTCGTGCTGGGCAACTTCGAAGACGAGGTACGGCGAAAGCACACAATCAATTTGAAGGCACTGGTGGGCATGGAGCTAACTGGGTCTCTTCAGATTGTGGATACTGGTGCAGGAGCTGTCATTACTCCCGACAAGAGATGGTTTCGCGACATGTGGCGGGGCACCGGCCAAACGTTCGTGTTTGGCAAAAACGGCACGTCCAAGAGCAACTGGAAAGTGACTGACATAAATATGTTGAGTCCAAATACACTTTTCATTCCACTGACACTTAAGGAAGTTGCGTTTGACTCGAAATGTGAGAGTAACCTACTCAGAACTTGCTTTCTTGCTAAACAAGGTATTTGGTTTCTTCAGTCGAGATGTGGGAGGTCCCTTTACTTTCTTGGAAAGTAAAATGAACTGGTGTTTGTTGTCGTAGCAATAGGTAACGTCTACTATCTGCCCTTTCAACATTGGGAGCCAGGCCAAGTGCGCCGCCATGCAATGACTGTTCAACAGCATGGGAAAGAACAAAAGGAGCGACTGCTAAAAGAGTGGCACCCCAGACTTGGTCACGAAAATCGCACAACGCTAATGCAAATGTTTGCAAGCCAGATGAATGGTGTTCCTCACATTCGACAGAGTGGTATGAAGGACGTTCGTTCTTTTGCAAGACATTTGCTCGAGGAAAGACGTGTCCTGGCGCGGGTCTCGATTTGCCGCCGACCGCTCCGGATGCGCGTCCACGCGCGCAATCCTAGCGGCCGAAGAGGCCATTGGGGGCGTGGTGAGGTCGTTCACCTCCCTGCAAGCGCATCTGAACGACCGGACGGACTTGGGCCCAAGAGAACGCTTGGACGGATCGATCCGCAACCGTCCCAATCAGGACCGTTCTTCGGAAGAAACGGGAGAGCGTTACCTTCCGGTTGCTGATGACCGTTCGCATGTTGGCGTCGGCGACCGTTCCCGCCTGCGGACCGTGAGCCGTTCCTCCGTCTGCGAGAACGCTCCGACCGTGGCGAATCCATCTGGTGAGTGATGGTCCTGGTAGGTCATCATTGTGGTTCGGAGAAAGGTGAGTCCGGCCCGTCTCCAGAAAGAAGACAATGACGTGCGCAGAGGGGGACGTTGGCCGGATAGGCGTCAAGGTAGCGGAGATTCGAGCGAGGCGGGTGGGCTCTACCCTTCGGCTGGACACACGGGAGCTACGGCGACAGGGTGCTGGACCTGAAAGCGGGAAGGGTGGTGACGTGGGGCGTTCGGGCCTGCGCATCAAGGAGGATGTAAAAAGGAATGCGAAGAGGGATGCGAAGAGGGATGATTCTGCCCGTAAGGCTCAAGACAGTTTGTGTCTTGGCTTGGAAGCGCGAGGTCTTGCCGCGGTCCATTAATATTTGTTGTGGAATGGTTGACGCTACGGGAGTACGGCGCCGGCGGGTCACGGAACGGACCCTCGTTGCGTACGGTGAGTGGAAGCCGCACCAAAACGGCACGAGGACGAGCAAGGAGTGGAAGACGCGCAAGGGAGACGCGAAGACGAGGAGCGGAAGCCGTGCCGGGGTTACACGAGGACGACTAAGGAGTTGAAGCCGCACCAAGAGAGGCGCGATGAAGGTCAAGTGCGACCCTGTTGCGAGGAAGGAGCGGAAGGAGTCCCCTGGCGACCCGGACTGAGCGAGGGAGAAAGCTCAACAGCATTGAAGAACGGTCGGCGGGCACGGTGGACGGGACGCCCTTCGACCCAGAAAGAATGGAGGGGCCGGCCTCTACGGCAAGCGTTCCAGATACACGGAGAAAGCGCGAGAGATCTAGCTCTCGACTCATCTACGAGGCGTTCCTGCCTATCGCTCCGGCCTCGGCACCGAGTATCGTCCCAGAATAACTCGAACGGTCCCGCGGGCGACGCTCCGCGACAGACGCGGCGAATGTCCTATTAGAGTCTAAGCGGCTCTCGGTCATCTCAGCCTCTGCACACGTTGCATATGGACACGTTTGCTACGATGACAGTGAGCGGCCTGTATGGTAGCCGTAGCTTTCAATACGGATTTGCAGGTGTAGACGATGTAACGGGATACAAGTGGTATTTTTCATTAAGGTCTCACTCTGAGGTTGCTGACACGATCAGCAAGCTCGCAATGAAACTGGAGCTCCAATTCCCGTTTAAGGTGAAACGAATTAGGACTGACGGAGGAACTGAGTTTGTTCACAAGATTCTTTCAGCCTTTTGCGAGCAGAAAGGTATTGTGTTTGAAAAATCCAACGTTGAAAGTCAGGATGAGAATGGCAGTGCTGAGCGTGCACACCAAACGGTTATGAGACGAGTCCGTTGTGCAATGTTGGGTGCGTCTATGGCGGCTAAATGGCGGCCAGAGGCGTTGATGTACGCCACTGCGATTACATATCGCCTTTCATATGCCAGATGAGGCAAAAAAAGTACACATGATGCCCTGTACGGTGAGGCACCCACAGGCCTACCGCTGCACATTTGGGGCAGTACATGCTACGCTTTTATCCCGGTAACAAAGCGATCAGATAAGAAGCTGAGCAACAGAGAGCATTAAGTGCCGACTTTTTGGTCTCTCTCACGATTACAAAGCCTATCGGCTCGTAGATATGGAGAAGAATAAGTATGTGGTGTCACATGACGTGATTTTGGTACATCGGATACGAAAGCGTTACTGAAGCGTGTTCCCGGTTAACAAGACGGTGCATAGTCACCAAGAGGTCGATACTATTTCGATGTTAGGCAAGAGAAAGAGACCGACAGAAGAGCCCAATAGTTGATGTGTGGGAGGTAACGAAAGCAGTCCAACTATAGGAGATGAGACTGACATACCGGCGTTAACTCCAGCTCCTAAAGAAACACTAACACGTACGGTACCACGGGAGAGTGGTGTTGCTAAGAGCAACACAGATGAGGCGCTCGGTTCTCTGGACGATCCGCTCGATCAACCCCGGATCAAACGCAAATGAGTGCCTAGTAAGCGCCTGAGCGACTACGTGGTATCAACTAATGCTTTCAAATTCAAAAAGGATCGCATTGCTGTTCCTCGGTCAGCTAGAGATCCCTTGGTAGGCTCAAATGCTAAGAAGTGCAACAAGGCGACAAAACCTGAGTACAACAACCACACCTGGGTGCTACAAGCGCTCCCATCTGGCCGAAAAGCTCTGGGCTGCCACTGGGTCTTTGATGTTAAATACAAAGCTGACGAATCAGTTGATAGGTATAAAGCCCGACTGGTTGTGCAAGGCAACACGCAGCAGTACGGCACCGACTACGACGAGGTCTCTCGCCGGTCGCTCGTTATGAGTCGTTTCGCCTGATGTTGGCATTGGCCACAGTCATGGATTTGAGATCCATCAAATGGATGTCTTCACGGCCTTTCTAAATGGGAACCTGGAAGAAGAGATCTACATGCGCCAGCCTAAGGGCTTTCAACACGGCTCTCGTGACATGGTCTGTAAGTTGAAGAACAGTTTGTACGGGTTAAAGCAAACTCCGCGCATGTGGTACTGGGTGTTACATCAATTATATTTTTTTTTGGGTATTCCCAATGCAAAATGGATTTCTGTTTGTATAGGAAAAAGTAGGAGGGAAATGGAGCTACGCACGTTATATTGGTGTGCGTGTATGTGGACGACATTACAGATTTGGACTCTAAAATATGACGGACACTAATATATGACAACGAGGTTTTATTCTCAACCTTAGCATACATCGATTTCAGCCAATCAAAACGACGCAACTTTATTGGTTGAGATTTAGTCCCAAATAGGTGGTTGGAAGGAACGCGATTGTTTGAAACTACTGCCGGCATGGAGGAGTGCGAGCTACGCATGCTGCTCTGGTCCATCGCGGATGACTCGTCTACTCTAGCGCCCGAAGACGCCCGCGCTCCCAGCTCGTCGCAGGAAAGCAAAAGCGTCAGGTACGAAGATGGGAGCGCGAAGGCGAGCGGCAGCCAGACCGAGTGGCCCCAGCGAGATGGGCGACGAAATTGTTACAGGAACGATTTCACGGTGCGCGTTTTAGACGAATTGCTCGCTGGAGGCAGCATAGCAGCGGTTGCTCGCCTCCACGGCACAAAATGTCGAACAGCTTTATATGAATGGCGCGCGAACGAGGCAAAAATAAGGGAAGCGTGCGAAAAGAAGAAGACCTCCAAAAGCACCGTTGGTGGTCAAGGAAGACACAGGGTGTTCCCGTACTACGACGAGCTTATCCAATGGATTAAGCAAATGCGTCGGGACGACTTCCCTCTGAAAACCTGTCACTGTGTTGTGTTTGTTAGAGAGGAGTACCGGATTGGGCGGCGTCATACCTGGAGACACGTCAAGAGGAGAGTCTGGGCCGGGCTTTGCGACGTATCTCCTACTCTTACGAGTTCTCCTTTCGACGGCCGACAAAGACCGTGCTCTCCAGCGTGAAGCTCGCAGCGCAACAGCAGCAGTTCGCCGCAGACGTTGGATCCAAGGTTGCGTCCACCTACGCTCGCGAGTGCATCTTCAACTCAGACGAGACAGCGGTCTACTACGACGACGACCCAGGCAGGATCATCGCGGGGCGCGGAAACAATAATTCAGCCAGAGTGAAAGGACGTCGGCGCTCAGAGCGAGCGAGCGTGTTGCTCACCGTGTCGGCAACGGGGAAGAAGCTCAACCCGCTTGTCATCTTCAAGGGACAGCCTGGCGGCACGATCGAGGGCGACATGGACTGATACTCCGACGAGATCGTCACCACTGTTCAACGGAACGGCTGGATGGACTCGACGGTGTGGAGCGACACGTTCATCAACAACCAGTGGGCAGAGTACGCGTGCAACGTGGCGCCAGGACCGACTGCGATCTACGTGGACAACCTCAAGTGCCACGTGTCAGTTGATGCGCAAGAGGCGTTTGATGCATGGGGGACTGAGCTAGTTCCCCTTCCTGAGAACACCACGGCCGTTCTCCAGCCGCTCGACGTGGGTGTGGTGGGCCCGTTCAAGCAAAAGCTCCGCGTGCTGACGCTCTTGTACGAGCTCGAAGCGACGCTGCAACAGGACGGTGTGCCGCTTCGACAGCGATTGCTCGCGCTCAAGCGAATGACGGCCGATGACAAGCGCAAGCATCTGGTCGACAGAGTTGTCAAGACGTGGGGATCTGTCAGTGAATCATGCATTAAGAGAGCGTGGGAGAAAGTGGGCCTTTAACAGCCGCGTATTAACGCAGGTAATATACGTTCGGTTCGTGGAGGGGACGTCAGCATGTGCACCTACTGTCCTTGGAACCCTGGCACCAAGGTTTCGCCTATCAAGGCGACTTAACTTTCCACGATTCGAGGGGGATTGAACCCCAGTCAACCTTGTAAAAAACAACGGCTTTAACGTCTGCGCCGCGACGGTTTACTAGTAAACACAGGTCATTAGTGCTAAACATTACTGAGTGAAAAATGGATTCTATTGGATGAAACTGAATTTATTGGCAAAGTGTCATACAAATGTGTCCGAGCGAGCTCCATAGTTAGGAAAAAGCAAACGTGTCATATTTTAGAGTCCAAATCTGTAGATGATGTCGATCGCGAGCCATACCGTGAGTTTGTCAAACTTGTTCTAATGTTGATGTGCTGATATACCGTAAGTATTGACAAACTTGCTATTCTATAATTAGGCCTTCCCGTGCTGAATATTATGTTTGACAGACTATTTGAGATGATGGTCGGATCGGGGCGCCCAAAAGATCCCAAGTGAAACGACGCAGATCGGCATCTAGTGACTCCCGAGGCGAGCACATGGAGCACCAGCACCTGAGCGCGGCCGACGCGCGCGGGCACGCGGGCTACGGGTCCCTCTCGCCGGTGCGTCCTGCGATCATAAGGATTGCCCCTCCCCCTCGCCCTCCCCCTTGCTGGGGCGCCGGCGTCGCCGCTAACGCCATGCGCTTCGCAGGTCAAGCGCCTCAAGCACCTGATGACTCCGCACCAGCGCTCTCCGCACCGCGACTACCGCCCGCTCGGGGACTTTAGCGGTGCGTTTGGGTTGGGTCGCGCACGTCGCAGACGTCGCGGCGCCTGGGCTGACGAGCGCGCTGAGTGTTGGTCAGAGTCCCAGAGCGCGACGCTCAGCACGCGCGCGCGCTTCATGACGGACAGCGGCAAGCGCCCCCACCGCGACCGCATCAGCCGGTAGGAGCCGCTTGCGCCGCGCCAAACCCGCCGCTTCCCTTGTCGGACGCCACCAACGCTCACGCCCCACCCGCCCGTCGCCCAACGCTCACGCCCCACCGCCCCCGTGCTCGTCGACGCAGCTTTCTGGACCACAGCGCGTTCGGCGCGGCCTTGGACGTGGTCGTGGCGCTCGTGTCGCTCGTGTTCGCCGCCGCCTACATCGCCAACACGTACACGCCCATCAACACGGTGCGTGCGTGCGCGTCTCCGTCGGTGTGGAACCTCTTCTCTGACTCGACGGACGCGGTGGCGCGCTCGCTCGCTCGCTCGTTCGCTCCGCCAACCGACAGCTCCCCGAGTGGCTCTGGCTGCTCGAGCTCGCCTGCGCGCTGTGCTTCGCCGCCGACTTTCTCTTCCGGGGACTGCTCCTGGCCGACCACCGCCTGGACGTGGCGCTCTCGCCCTGGGGCCTCGCGACGCTCGCCGCCGTGCTGCCCGTGCTGCCCGCCTCCTTCTTTCTGCCCTACCAGTCAGTAGCGCTTGCTTGCTTGTGATGCACTCACTCGCAACTAACGATGCGATGCGTGCGCGTGTGTGCGTGGCCTCCCTCGCCCTCCCCTCCCCTCCCCTGCCCCCTGCAGCACGCTCTGGTACGACGCGACTTACTGGCGCTTCGTGTACCCGCTGCGCTTCGCCAAGTGCTACGTGGACCTCAAGGCGGTGCTGGCGCGCTGCCACCCGTTCCTGTCGCCCGTGCGGCAGCTCGCCATGCTGTGCTACCTGCAGCTGGTGCTCATCATCGCGGGCGCGGCGGGCGTCATCCAGATCGCCGAGACGTCGGACGGCACGCTGAGCGCCACGCACCTGGGCGAGTGGACCTTCTTCAACGCCTTCTTCAACTCGGTGCTCGTCTTCGTGACCATCCAGACGCCGCCCGCCGACAACACGCTCGCGCGCTGCTCGGTCGGCGTGCTCGTCGTCGTGCTCATCCTCATCGTGCCGTACCAGGTGGCGCGCGTGCTCGACCTCGGCGCGAGCTTCTCGCCCTACGAGCGCACCGTCTACAAGCCCACGCGCGCCGGCCGCCACGTCGTGCTCTGCGGGGACCTCACGCCCTCGCGCATCGACCTCTTCTTCCGCGAGGTCTTCCACGACGACCACGACCAGGCCGACATCACGGTCGTCGTGCTCTGCGAGGACGAGCCCGCGCCCAGCATGCGCGCGCTGCTCATGGACCCCTTCTTCGACAAGCGCGTGCGCGTCGTGCTCGGCTCCGTCATGGACGCCGACGACGCGCGCCGCGCCGCCGTCTCGAGCGCTGACGCCGTCTTCGTACTCGCGCGCCGCCTGCCCGGCGAGGAGGACCACGCGCGCAGCGACCACCGCACGCTGCTGCGCGTCCTGGCCGCGCACCGCGTCATGCCGCTGGGCGTGCTCGGCCAGCTCGCGGCCGGCGACAGGTGCGGCAGCGCGACTCCCCCGGCGCCGCGCATCTTCGCGCAGCTGCACCTGTCGCAGCACCGCAAGCTTCTCGGCGACCTGCGGGGCGTGCGCGACAACGCGCTGTGCTTCGCCGAGGTCATGCACTCGCTGCTGGCGCAGAACTGCGTCTGCCCGGGCTTCTCCACCTTCATGTACAGCCTGACGGCCACCTCGAGCTACGACGAGGACGACAAGGAGGCGCTCGACAGGGACACGGCCACGTGGGAGGCGCGGTACCGCCGCGGGTCCTCGCACGAGGTCTACTCGGTGCGCCTGCCGCCCGCCAGCGTCGTCGCGGGCCGGTCCTTCGCCGAGGTCGCGTCGCTCGCGTACGCGCAGTGCGCCGGCGTCATCGTGTTCGCGGTCGTGACGCCCTCGGCCGGCGGCGGCGACCGCACGCTGCTCAACCCGGGCGACTCGTTCGTGTGCCGCGGGGGGGAGACCGTGTTCGTCATCGCGCAGGACCGACGCGGCGCCGACGCCGTGACGCAGCTCCACGCCGGCCTCCCCATGGCGCCCGAGTGGTCGTCCGCGTCGCAGCAGCGCCACCTCGGCTCCTCCTCGGCGTCGGCGGCTCTTCAGCCGCTCTCGGCTCTGTCCGTGTCCGTCTCGGTGGCCCCAGCGCGCGAGGGCGGCGGGTTTGAGCCCACACGGGTCGTCATGCAGCCTCCGCCGAGGCCCCCGACGGGTTCCTCGGCGCCGCAGCGGCCTGGCCGCCGTCGCTCGCGGTTCGTCAACTGGCAGACGCGCCTGGACGAGGTCGCGGACACCCCCGACTCGCCCGACGGCCGCCGCCTGCAGCACGGCGAGACGGACGACGAAGAGGAGCGCCAGAGCAGCCCCTCGGGGGCCCGCGAGCACAGCCGACGCGCGCGGCGGACGCCCGAAGACGCCGTCGTTGCGCACGTGCGGGAAATCCACGCCGTGGCGGCACCCGTGGTCCTGTGCGTGCTCTCGCCCAGCGCCTTCCCGAACAACCTCGAGTACCTGATCGGCCCGCTGCGCCTCAAGGCGCTGCGTGTGCACCGGCCGGTCGTCGTGCTCACGGCGACGCTGCCCGACACGGACGCCTACGCCGGCTTCCGGCGCTTCCGCGACGTTTTCTTCGTGGTCGGCGACCCGTTCCAGCAGTCGGCACTGCGTCGCGCGGGCGTCGACCGCGCCTTCCGCGTCGTCATTTTGGGCGGCGAGGGCCAGGTCGCGGTCGACGCGGACGCGTCCGAGCTGCTCGAGGACGCGGTGCGTGAAAAGTCCCTCGAGTGACTTGGTTCGACGTGGCCTTGATGATGCTAACCTGAGCTGCTTGTGTGTGCGTGTGTGGATTGATGGATGGATGGATGGATGGATGGATGAATGGATGGATGGATGGATACCCCACTCCGATGCAGTCCTGCATCGCGCTGCACAAGACGATCACGGCGTTCGTGGGGCCCAAGGACGCGCCGCGGGTCATCACGGAGCTCGTGAACCGCGTCAACGTGCACTTCGTGAGCCAGAGCCTGGCCGCGAGCGAGTGGTTCCCGAGCTCCGAGACGAGATCACTGGCGGACGAGTCGTCCATGACCCTCGCGCGCGACTTCTTCCTGTCGCCGTCCTTCGCCGCGGGGCTCACGTACAGCTCGTCGCTCTGCGACAGCTTGCTCATCAACCAGTACTTTAACCCGCGCATCACGAGCATCCTGCGCGCCTTCATCTTCGCCTCGTGGAAGGAGAACGACCGCGACATTGACACCGACCTGAGCGCGGACGAAGACGACGACGCCGAGAGCGACGCTGGCACCGCCGCCTCTCGGTCCCCAGCGCTATCACCGGCGTCCGCAAACCAGCCGGAGCAGCTCCAGCGCTGCTCCCTGTTCGCCGTCGAGGTGCCGCTGGACTTTGTCGGCAAGACGTTCGCGTTCGTCTTCCACTACCTGCTCTCCTCGGACGGCATCCTCGCGCTCGGGCTGTACCGCTGCCGCCCGGACCCGATGCTCACGTGCCTGAGCATCGACGGCGAAGCGGGGCCAAGAGCGCGCATCCAACTGGACGAGAGCGAGCGCAGCGTCCCGTTCGGCTTCGTGTCGGTGAACCCACGGCCGACCGACCGGATCACGGGCAACGACCTGCTCTACGTGCTGGCGGACAAGCAGCCCTGCTGGGCGTAGACGCGCCCCAGGGGCGACGGATCCAGTGAAAGGGTTAGACGTGGGCCAACCGGTTCGATTCTCCAGCCGTGGCTGCCAATGGTGGTGTCAGTACGTTACCGACGGGTCAGGGCTAGTCTGGTCATCACTGTCTTCATCGCTCCCCTCTTCGTCAGCGGCGTCTTCGCTCCCCGCGTCGTCGTCGCCTTCAACTTCCTCGCCCGCGTCAGCAGCTGGCGGGGCAAAGAGCTGCTCGCGCAGCTTCTTCTCGAGATCCGCGGCGATGGCCGGATTCTCCTCGAGGAACACCTTGGCCTTGGTCTTGCCCTGCGCGATGGGTTCTGGAGTCAGCCGGCGTGGTTAGTTACTGTCAGCATGTGCTATCCATCTGATCCTTCTAGCTGTACTAGCAGCCGCCCACCTTCACTATCGGCCAGCGAATACCACGCGCCGGAGCGCTTGAGCAGTCCGTGCTGCACCCCGAGGTCGAGCTAGGGGTCGAATGGGAGCGAGGGTGAGTGCGCGGGTAGTAACCTGGAGGCATGCGTTCGCAGTTCGCAGCGTGTGGATGGCTGTCTCACCAGCTCGGAAGACCGGTCGATGCCGCGGCCGAACATCATGTCGAAGGTGGCGACCTTGAAGGGCGAGGCGAGCTTGTTCTTGGCGACCTTGACGACCGTCTCGTTGCCCACGACGGCGTCGCCCTCCTTGATGGCCGTCTTGCGGCGGATGTCGAGCCGCACGGACGCGTAGTAGCGCAGCGCCGTGCCGCCCGAGGTCACCTCCGGCGAGCCAAAGATGACGCCTACCTTCTGGCGGATCTGGTTGAGGAAGACCAGGAGGCAGTTGGACTTGGACAGCGAGCCCGTGAGCTTGCGCAGCGCCTGGCTCATGAGCCGCGCCTGTAGCGCGATCTGCGGGTCGCCCATCTCGCCCTCGAGCTCGGCGCGCGGCACGAGCGCGGCCACGCTGTCCAGCACCACCATGTCCACGGCGCCCGAGCGGATGAGCGTGTCGGCGATCTCGAGCGCCTGCTCGCCCGAGTCGGGCTGCGACACGTACAGCGCGTCAATGTCCACGCCCAGCGCGCGCGCGTAGTGCGCGTCGATCGCGTGCTCCGCATCGATGAACGCGCACACACCGCTCTGCATGGACGACGGCGGTGGGGTAGGGGCGTTGAGCGTGGCGGTGAGAAGGGTAAACTCACCAAGAGGACAAGAAGGAGAGAGAGGAGGAGGAGAGGCGTCCGTGGCTACAGACGGCAGCGGATGGGGCGCACCTGCTTCTGCGCCTCGGCGATGCAGCTGAGCGCGAGCGTCGTCTTGCCCGAGCTCTCGGGCCCGTAGATCTCCACTACGCGCCTGGAGCATGCGGCCGCAACATGTCAGCGCCTACAGGGAGGCGCACAAGACAGCGCGCAGAGAGGTACCGACCCCTTGGGCAGCCCGCCGACGCCCAGCGCCAGGTCGAGCGACAGCGAGCCCGTCGAGATAACATCCACGCGGTCCGCGATCTTGCTGCCGTCGAAAGTCGGATAGCGCAGTCAGCACACGCGCACTAAAGCCTACACGTGAGTGCGCACATGGCAGGAGGGGCGCGTACGTGGAGCCGAGCTGCATGACGGAGCCCTTGCCGAAGCTGCTCTCGATCTGGCGGATCGCCATGGCCAGCGCCGCGCTGCGGTCTGCAGTCGCAACGAGCGCCGAGTGGCCGTTAGCGCCGCGCCAAGGCGTCTCCAGTATCGACGGGAGGGAGACGCACCTCCGCCGGCAGCCACGCCCGAGCCCTTGGTCGACGTCCGCTTGAGACGCGCGCCCAACGCGCGCAGCGGCGCCCGCGGCAGCCTCCGCGCCAGCAGCATCCGAGATGAAAGACTCTAGAGTTGCCCAACGCAATACTGAACCCAAGTGAGTGAGTGGCAAGCGGATGTGGCCACTGGCAATATGGTTACGATACACACTGGTTAGCGATAACCCAGGATAACCCAATTGATTCCGGTAAACGTAACCATCCGTACCTCCCCACACTTCAAGGGCGTCAAAGAAAGCTGGTTACAGCCCCTTCCTCCAAAAGAGAACCAAAAGCGCCCGGAGGGATGACCTCGCGCATGTCGACGCGTCTTGCGCTGCCGCCGCTGCTGCTGGCGCTGCTGCTGGCGCTGGGCGCGCGCACGGCGTCGGGCGCGTGCGTCATGACGCAGACGTGCGTGAACCCGGACAACGAGCCGGACTACGACGCGTGCATCCCGGAGGCGCACGCGACGCCCGCGCCGCCCCAGCCCATGCGCGGCGCGCACTGGGCGAACGAGACGGGCGGCGGCGCGTGCGCGAGCGACGCCGACTGCAGCGGCAAGGGCGTGTGCGCCAAGGGCGCGTGCGTGTGCGCGGAGGACGGCATGGCGGCGGGCGCGCACTGCGAGCTGTTCGCGATCCAGTGCCCCGAGTTCGCGGACGGCGCGTGCTGCTCGTGGCAGCAGAACCGCGGCATGGCCGAGAACTTCAAGCTCATGGCGAGCGTGTTCGGCAGGAACGCGGCCGGCGGCTGCGACGCGTGTGCCGCCAACCTGCTCTCGCTCTGGTGCGCGCTCGTCTGCTCGCCGCGGCAGCACGAGTTCATGGCGCTCGCCAAGCCCTTCCCGAGCGTCAGCTACAAGCCGGACCCCATGACGGGCGCCGACCACGTCAAGGTGCTCGAGCTCAACGTGACGCTCGACAAGGCGCTCACCTGCGCGGTCTTCGACTCGTGCAAGAGCACGGCCATGGTCTCCATGGCCGAGGCCATGAAGTCCTCGCTCGGGTTCCTCAACTACCAGATGCAGACGGGCGCCGTCGGCCACGGCGAGTTCATCAACCTCCGCTTCCAGGGCGGCGACTCGCCGGCCTCGACGCCTGTCAAGCCGCTCGCGCACCACGTGTACCGCTGCGACAATTACTCGGAGGCCGCCACGGCGGCCGCGCGGCCCCGGCTGCCCAAGCAGGCGCAGCTGCTGCCGTCCATCGCGCACCCCGAGCAGACGCAGCAGTGCCCCTGCAGCGCCTGCCGCAGCACGTGCGACGCCGCGGGCGGAGGCGGCGGCGCGCACGGCGACGACGTGCGCGTGGTCGCCAACCCCATCTCGGTCTTCGACGGGTTCGACGCCAAGCTCGTGGCGCTCGTGTACGGCCTGCTCGGCGCCGTCGCGCTCGGCTGGCGCTACTGGAAGCGCCGCTAGTAGCCAGCTAGCTGCCTGGGCTTGGTGATACAGCAAGGCAACCAGTCGGCCACGCCAGAAACCCCGAGAGAGATAGCGAGGCAATGGGCAGGAACGACTACTGGAAGCGGGCTTATGAAGGACGCGCGCGTGTTGGCTAATGGAGGGGTGGGGCGGGAGATAACTTACTACTTTGAAGGACGTACAATGCAGGCGCGCGCTCTCGACGCTCGACGCTCGACGCTCGACCGCTCACATGACGGCGCAGAAGACCGGGAGGGGGATGATGCCGAACGCCGGGCGGCCGCTGCCCACGGGAGAACGACGACCAGGCGGCACGGTAGGCATAGCGATTAGTCCCTACGCACTCGGGCAGACCGACCCCAACGCGAGCAAGGGGACGCACGCGACGACGACGCGCGGCTGCCGGTCGGGCAGCAGGATCTGGTTGGGCGACCCGCAGCGCGCGCACGCAAAGGTGGCGCCGTGCGAGACGTTGCGCACCACGTGCGTCGTCCCGCACGCGCCGCACTTGTACGGCAGCTCGGCGGGTGGCACGGGCTGCGCGATCGCCACTCGCGGGTGCTGCGGCGGCGCTGCTTCGCGGTCGAGCCGCGCCTGCAGCTGGCGCGCCAGCTCCTCATCGCGCGACGTGTCGGCCGGCGGCGTCGGAGGGTGCTGGGGCCGCGAATACAGAGCGTTAGAGCGCCGGGATGGACGGCGGAGACCAGCAGTCGAGCGGACGCACCTGGCGGGCGGGCGCGGCCTCCTGGACGCTGCGCAGCGCCGGGTAGAGCGCGCGGCGGGCGTCCTCGCGGTCGCCGTGGTCCATGGTGTCTGGCAGTAGAGTTGGGGCCGGAAGGGTCCTCTTGAGCGCTGAGTATGGAGTTCTTTCAGGACGAGAAGAAGCTGTGACATGAGAGAGAAACGGGAATTGTGACCAATCATACGCGCGCAGGATGTGCGACTCGCCAAACAAACTTCAACATGGATCCAGGATGTTTCACGAGGCCTTGCTGTACTGTACCTACCTACAGTACAAACTGTAGGTTTCAGCGACAAATGTCCTGTATCATTACCACGGCCCACAAGCCCCAAACAACGTCACGAGGCTCGAGGTCTACACGAGGGTCTCAGCTACATCGGCAGGGCGTTCCCACGAACTGAAGTGGAGCTCGAGGTACGAGGCGACAGCCGGCTCTTGATCGACGCCTTCCAAGGCCCGCACACACTACGGGCGCCGGCACTGGTACCGCTGGTCACCGCCATCCGGTCGTTGCTCGGCGAATACCGAGCCATACAATGGACCCACGTCCGTCGCCACTACAACAAGGCAGCCGATTGACTGGCCAACCTAGCTATGGACGCCAAAGCATCCAACACACTAGTGGCGGGCCCAGACGCGCTACATGACCGACTGCGCCACGTCGACAAGCTCCTACAACAGGACCACACGGCTGCACGACAGCAAGAAAGTGAGCGATAGCGCTCGCAACCATTCGTAACCACGTCAGGTCGGAATAAATAGACCAACGTTCCCCCTCCAGCGACAAATGTCCGCCCCTCGTCCCCAGAGGAATCAGAGCCACACATGCCCACCGCCGCCTCAAATTGAGGCTCAACCACGCTGTTCGATCGGCGGCTAAGAGCGCCGTACACGCAGCTTCAGCCTTCATCATGGCAGTAGGGTACAGGAGCTTTGGACTGGTCACATAATGTGACCATTACAAAAGCTCCTGATACCCAACTACCATTTCGGACCAATCAAAATGCATTCGCGTGGGTTTCAATTTCGTCCAATCAAACGACAGACAATCCGGACGGACGACTTCAAACGGGGCCCAAGTCGTCCAGCAGGAAGGGGTCGAGGGCATTTGGGACGGACCCATCCGCATCCGCATCCGCCTCGGACTCGTCCTCGCTGTCCTGGAAGGCGCTCGGGTCGACGGCCAGAGGGTCTCGGAGCGCGTCCCGGGCGCTGGACCGAGCGCTGAGGCCCGCACTCAACGGCCGCGCGGGTTGCTCAACCGGCTCGGCCTCGCTCTCCAGGCGGTCCGTCGTTTGCGGCCCCTCGTCCGCATCCAGAGGGCCGACCCCACCCTCGTCCTCGTCCTCGTCCTCGTCCTCGTCCTCGTCACTTGAGACTCCGCCATCGGACGGCGCGAGCTCCCTGGCCGCAAAGTCGAGCCGGAACCGGAGGAAGCCCGCCTCGGTCAGCTCCATCTCCTCGTCCCCCTCTTCCTCCTCGTCCTCGTCCTCGTCCCCGCGCTCGCCCCCAGCTTCCGCCGGCTCTCCGTAGAGCTCGAGGAGCCGCTGGAGGTCGGCGGCCGGCAGGTCGACCGCGCAGCTCGCGAGGAAGAGCGACAGCTGCTGGCGCGTCACGCGGCCGCGCCGGTGCGAGTCCAGCAGCTTCCACTCGCGCTCGGCCGCCGCTCGGCAGCGCTGCAGCGCTATCTCCCGCGTCCCGAGCTCTGAACCCGCGCCCTTGGCCCCACTCGCATCCCCTCCGGCCCTCGAGGCGTCCTCTGCGGCCGCGACAGAGCCCCCGTCCGCTGGGTCCGTCCCCACGGTCTCGGCCCGTGGGGTGTGGCTGTCGACGATCTTGATGAACTCTGAGGGGACGCCCCCGGGGGGGGGGGGGACGCGTAAGACGCGCGCTCTGGGCCGCACAACGTCCGCGAGCGTGCGTACCGGCCAGATAGACCTCGCCCAGCGCCTGCACCTGCTGACAGTCGACGTCGAGCCCGAGCTGGCCCGCCCCGAGCGTTAGTCGGAGCACGTGGAGTGGCCGGTCCCCTCCTCCCTCTATGAGCTCGGCAGCCACAGATCCACACCCACCAGCGCAAACATGCGGTACGCCTGGCCGGCCGCTACGGCGCCGTCCCCGTCCGTGTCGAAGAAGCGGAAAATCTGCGGCCACAAAGCGCGCGAGCAGTCGGCCAGGGAGCTGTAGCAAGCCCTGCGGGGTGGGGCCGACGCACCGTCCGCAGCTCGGCCAGCTGGGGCTCGCCCAGCCGCTCGACGCGCGCGTCCAACGAGGCCTGGAAGGAGGCCTGTACGAGGTCCATTGCGTCCGTGGATTCGCTGGGGATTGGGGACCCGTCGAGTGGGGACCGGTCGAGTGGGGACCGGTCGAGTGGGGGGGGGATCGACAATGGGGACGGCGCGACGCTTCGGAACCGCCGGAGGACCCGCGACCCGCATCTCTCGTGCGGACCCCGCCCCTCCCTCGATCTGTCGCACGCGGGATGAGCCCTCATCAGTCGCCACTCGAGTCGACGCCAGCGGACGGACGGACCACCGGCACGTCACGTTGGACTTTAATCGGTCGACGCGGCCGTCCACCGAGCGACTGACTGCCACCCCGAAACGCCACGCACGCGCACCGAGGGTGCCCCCCACCCACCGACGGCCATCCAGTGCAACAGGATGCGGCCTCGGTCCCCACCGGCCACGGACGCTGCGGACGCTGCGGCCTCGTCCGCAGCGTCCGGCCGTCCTGCGGATGGTGGACAGCCTCGGGACGTCAATGGCAAGGCCCGAAGCGTGAGTCGCGACCAATCGCCGGCCAGTGACGAATGATGGCCCGCGAACCTCGTGACGGTGGCCGGCGGCGATTATGGAGGGGTCGCCACTGTACTGTGTTGAGGGGATGGCAGCTGCCCGTGGCGCGCAGTCAACGTGATACAGTGGCACTGCGGCCCGAATTGCGGCGAAAACGTGGCGCAATTTCGACACTTTTCGGAGGTTAGCCATCTCGCCAGCTTTGGGGCTCGGAATTTATCGAACAAGACATACAAACCGCAAGATGCTGTGCGTGGAGAACATGGAGGGATGCGTTCGGCCCACTGTTGTCCAAAAGACTCATCGCCCGAATGCAGCCTTGGACAGCTTAAGCGCATTGGGCCAAGTTGTTCATACCGTATGTACTATACTATAACTAAGCCAAACGGTCAAACGTACTTGAAGCGCTTCAACCACGGATCACTCCCAACCGTCATTAACCTGTATGATACAGCATAAATCTGGGTCCGTTTGAAGAGATTACATTGCCAGCCCCTAAAGGATCAAGGGCTTGCCAACACATGGGGGACCGGGTGGGGACCCAAATGAAGGCCTAAGCGGGGATCCATGTGGGGATCCAAGTGGGGATCCAAGTGGGGACAACCGGGGATCCTCGTGGTGATCTCACCAGTGTTGGCGGGGCTGCATCGTTTTTGCATTGTATTTTGACACTTTCGAAATTAAAGGGGATGTGCGTCCCACTGCGCGATTTTGAATCACGGTCAACATCCACAGGCGCGTGTGTGGCTTGGGTCGTGGACGGGCCCTCCCACATACAGTTCCCAAGTGTATAGTAGGTACCGACGGCGCGAGAAGCTCCTGGCGGCCGTGTCAAGGGCCTCAAGGCGTGCCTGCCCCCTCCCCCTCTCCTCCCGCGCCCCGCGCCCCCCTCTTCACTTAGCAACTCGCCTGCTTGCAGTCGCCTTCGCTCGAACTCAAAGTCTCTGGCCTCCGGAACCCGGAGCCCGGCCCCGTCCACCCCATCCGCCCGCCCCACCGGACCGTCCGCCCGTCCACGCATGCTCCTGGCGCCCTCGGCCGACGGCATGAAGCGCGAGCAGCAGCCCGACGCCTTCGGCGGCGTCCTGTGGCCGCCCTCGCCCGTCCGCCCGTCCGCGCGCGCGTCCTCCGCCTCGTCCTCCGCCGGCTACCAGTACACGCCCGACGCGTGGGCGTCCGTGTCGGCCCCCGGCCGCGGCGAGGTTGAGGACGACGACCTGGCCGCCGGCGGGGCCGTCCTCCCCGTCCTGGCGTCCGCAGCAGCGTCCGCAGCAGCGTCCACGGCCGCGTCCGCGCCGGGGGCCCCCACCAAGCGCAAAAAGCCGGCCAAGACGAGCGTGTTCGTCTGCCCCGAGCCGCACTGCGGCAAGACGTTCCCTCGGTCCTTCGCGCTGCGGCGCCACGCGCGCATCCACACGGGCACCAAGCCCTACGCGTGCGACTTTGCGGGCTGCGCGCAGCGCTTCAACACGTCGGGCAACCTGAGCCGGCACAAGCGCATCCACAGCGGCGAGCGGCCGTACCCGTGCATCTTCGCCACGTGCGGCAAGCGCTTCAACACGAGCACCAAGCTCAAGCGCCACATGCGCATCCACTTCCCCGAGGGCCACAACCTCTTCCGCTGCGTCGGCGGCGGCTGCGCCTGGAGCTGCGACAACTACAAGGAGTTCGCGCAGCACCAGAAGCTGCACCACAACGTCATCGTCGGCGCGCAGCTCGAGAACGCGGGGCGGCGGGCCGCAGCGGCCGCGGCTGCGGCGGCGGCTGCGGCCGGGGGCCCCTCGTCCGCATCCGCGTCCGCCTCTGCGGACGCGGCGGCCAAGGACAACGACTACTTCTCCGTCCCCGACACGACCACCACCACGCCCACCCACCGCCTCGAGTACCATACTCAGATTCCGATTCCAGCCGCGTCTCAGACTCAGACGCCGTCCTACAACCCGGCGGGCAGCTTCCTGTACGGCGCGGGCGCCTACGCCGACAAGCCCAAGGGCCCCGCCGGGCGCAAGATGCTGGGCGGCTTCTTCCCCAGCGACCTCGGGGGGATCGCCAGCCTGCCGGCGCTGCACAAGGACGCCAAGAAGCTGGACGCCAAGCCGCCGCCCCCGGGGCCGGCCTTCCCGGGCCCCAGCGCCGCCGCCGCCTTCCGCCCGCCCGCCCCCTACGACTCGTACGCGCTGCCCGGCGAGTCGTTCGCCCAGCGGACGTCCTACGCGAGTCAGTTCGCGCCGACGCACCTGCGGTCCGCGGTCGACGAGGCCGGGGACGACGGCTACGGCGGCCACCAGCAACAGCATCAGCAACAGCATCAACAACAGCATCAGCAACAGCATCAGCAACACATGCAACATCAGCAGCAACACCAGCAACAACAGAGCAATGGACTACACCTTCCCCACTCGCTGCCGCCGCACCTGCTGCTGCGGCCGCCGCCGTCGAGCGCGCAGGGGGAGGACGCCAAGTACGGCGGCTTCCAGGTGCCGCCGCCCATGAACCCGGCGGCGCCCGAGTTCACGGGCGAAGAGCTGAGCGTCGTGCTGCAGCTCATGAACGAGAACTACTGCTGAGGAGCGGGGAGCGGAGGGTGGGGCGGCTGAACCGCTTGCTAGTGGCCGCCATGTAGTTGTAGGGGGAGGCGAGGGGCGCGTGTTGGGTTCCCGTCCGTTGTATAAGCGACACACCAACAACACGGATGCGTGCGTGTTCTTCTCCTCGCCGCGTCCCATCCAGCGCCCCCCTCCCCCTCCGTAAGTCGCGAGCCATCAATCAGCAGCCGAGCATTAGCCGCAGCGAGCCCAGCTCCGAGTCCACAACTGGAGTCCAGTATCTGGAGCCACGGCCAAGCGTCCGAAGGCGCCATGTGGGAGCCGCTGGCGAGGCTGGAGCAGCGCGGGCGCCGCCTGCAGAACATCATGACGGAGGCGGCCGCGGTGGGTCTCGGGTACCCGCCGCCGCCGCTGTCGTCGTCGCCGCCAGAGAGCGAGGTCGAGGTGGTGACGCTCATGCGAGACAGCGACGCGGACGATGAGGGCGAGGGCGTGGACTACGGCTTTGACTACGGCTTTGAGGACGGCGGCGACGGTGAGGACGGCGGCTGGATGACTGGCGGCGTCGAGGTCGCCTCGAGCGTCACTCTGAGCGATGGGGACGCGGCCGCGGCCGTCGCGGAGGGACCGAGGGAGGGGTACGCACTGGAGTTCACGACGGACCCGCAGCCGTCGGCGTTCCGCTCGGTGACGGGCGTCGCGTCCACTGGGGACGCCGCGGCCGAGGCGGCGCTGGCGGGCGACGGAGAGGTCCGCGGAGAGGACGGCGACGCGCCTGGGGACGCGATGCAGGACGAGTCCTCGCTGGGGCCCGCCTCGTCCTCGGTCGGCCTGGGCTTGACGAACGAAGACGGCAGCGAAGCTGGCGGCGAGGCGACCGCTGCGGCCTTGGAGATGAAGACGAAGGCGGGAGGGGGCGGCGTAGGGAGCCCCGTGGCTCGCGCCGGGGCGGCGGGAGGGGGCCCCGCGGCCGCGCAGAGCAGCCGGGAGACGCCCCGCGGCGTGAAGCGGCCGTTCGCGGACGCCTCGGCGTCGATGACTCCGCGCCGGTCGAAGCGGATCGAGGTCCGTCCGCCGCCGCCCCCCAGCCGCGCGTCCTCGCCGTTGCGGACGCAGCGAGCGAAGGGGAAGGCCAAGGCCAAGGCGACGCCGCGGGACGGCTCGGACGAGCGCTGGCAGTGCGAGCACTGCGGGCGGCAGCTGATGCGGCGCAAGGGCGCTCGGGCGCGGCACTTGGCCGCCTGCGACGCGTCCAAGGCGCGGACGGCGGCGGCCGCGGCGGTGTCGGTCAAGGTGGAGGCCGCCGAGGCCTCGTCGAGCCCGGGCGGGGCCGTCACGGCGCTCGAATCGCTGGGCGACGAGCTGGTGGGGCGGGCGGCGGGCGCTGGTCGCGGCTCGGTCGAGGCGCCCGCGGCGGCGGCCGACCAGGCGAAGGCGCGGCTGTGGCTGTTCGGGTCGCCGGCGAACGCGGACCGCGTGAAGGCGCACTACGGCCACGCGCCGTGCGCGGTGGCCGCGCCGGTCGAGCGGCTGCGCGCGCTGGTCCGCAAGCGGCTGGGCGGTCTGGAGGTGCCGCGGATGCTGGACGCGCTGCCGAGCGACGCCCGCGTGTCGATGGTCCTGGGTCCGCAGGGGCACGCGCGGCGCTCGGCGGCGGTGGCGGTCGCGTCGGCGGCGCAGGCCAAGGAGCTGCACGCGCTGGGGCTGTCGCTGTCGTTCCCGGCGCCGCCGCGCGCGGCCGACCTGGTGGTGGGGACGCTGGCGAGGGACTTGGGCGTGGGGCGGCTGGCGGAGCGCTGGGCGGCGGTGACGAGTCTGCGCGCGGGCGGCGCGGTCGAGTGGCAGCTGCACCGCTCGGAGTGCGTCGTGCTGCTGCTGGAGGGGGCGGCCGCGTGGAAGCTCCGGGCGGGGGGCGCGCGCTACCCGCTGCGCTGCTTCCACCCGCGCTCGCGGTCGCTGCGGGAGGCGGACGAGGCGGTCAAGGTGCTGGGGCTGGCGCGGGACGCGGACGGCGCGGGGCCGGCGCGCGTGGCCCCCCCGTTCGACCCCTGCGGCGTGTTGGACGCCGTGGAGGACGCCGCGGACGCGCCGGTCGAGGCGGTCGTGCGGGCCGGCGCGGTCGTGTACATGCCGGCGGGCACGTGGTTCGCGGTGGAGACGGCCGCGGGCGCGGTGTGGATGGAGGCGCACGTGCGGCCCGTGACGGGGGAGCAGGCGGTGCTGGGCGCGCTGCGGCCGCTGCTGTGGCGCAGCGACCTGTGGCGCTCGCCCTTGGGCGCTAGCGGGGCCAGGGACGGCGCGCGAGCGCACGCGGCGGCGCTGCTGGCGGACCTCAAGGCCAAGGTGGCGGCGCTGACGCCGCACGACGTGGCGCCCGCGTACGCGCTGCTGGCGGGCGAGGGCGCGCTGGACGTGGAGGCCGACCTGCGCACGCGCGAGCCGTTCCGCGGCGCCGTCAAGCTGCAGCAGGGGGCCGCGTACCGCGTCAGCCCGGCGGCGGTGCTGCTGCGCGCGGACGAGGTCCCGCACGACGCCCGGGCCGGGGAGCCGCAGGCGCCGGACGAGCACGCGTTCGTGCTGCACGCGGGCTTCGGCAACGACGCGTTCGCGTCGGCGGCGCGCGTCCAGTTTCGCTGCTCGGCGGCGCAGGCGGCGCTCGTGGACTGGCTGCGCGCCCGCGCGCCGGGCGAAGAGTTCTCGCTGGAGACGCTCAAGCGAGGGGGCGCCGCGGCCGGGGGCGACGCGGTGGGCGAGGACGCGGCCAAGCGGCTACTGCGCTTCCTGCTAAGCGCGGGCTTTGTGACGCCGGCGCCGGGCGAGTAGGGCGGTGCACGAAGGGAGGACTGGGGTCGTTCGTTGGTGGCAGAGTAGGGCAGCGCCAACAAGGGTGCGTTGACATTGGGAGCGGTTGGCTCGGGCAGTTGGCTCTTGCGTCGGTGGACGGTGTAGGGGGAGGAAGAGGTCTCATGGAGCGATGCGGCGGTTGCGCAGGAGGTGCACGTACGGCTGTGTCTCGAAGCCGAGGCGGCTGCCGACCTGTCCGACGCGGAGGAAGGCGTCGAAGCCCGAGACGTACTGGAACTGGTGCTCGAGCGTCACGGGGTCCGCGTGCGTCAGCAGGTAGTCGAACGCCTCGAGCTGCGCCACGGACGTCACGTTCTCGTCCTTGGAGTACCTGCGGGCGGCGAGAGCTCGGTCAGCAAGCGCCACGGACGGCGGGAGGACGCCCCGAGCAGCAGCACGTACGTCCAGGCCGGGAACTCCTCGCCGAAGCGCGACACGCCCGTCATGGCGGCGGGCACGTCGATGTGCACCGTCCGCGGCAGCAGCCGCTCGCGAGCGCCGACCTCGTGCAGACGCGCGAACGCGTGGCCGCCTGCGGACGCCGAGTGAGTCACTGGAGAGCGCCAGAGCCGCGTTCAAGAGGTAGAGTGGCGAAGAAGAGTGAGTGCCGGAGTGAGTACCTGGGTAGTTGAGGCGCGAGGCCATGAAGATCACGGACGCGCCGAGGAGCGTGACGAGGACGCAGCCGGCGGCGCCCACGAGCGGGAAGCGCGCCTGTCGGGAACGTTAGACGCGGAGACGACCTTTGTGGTATAGTATAGAGCGCGTCGCGACGCACCTTGTGTCGGTTGCGGTAGAGCTTGGTCACGCCCTACGACGACGACAGAGAGAGAGAGAGACGAATGAGAAGAGCGCCATGAGCGAGGAGAGCTGGGGGAGCAGGGACAAGACGCACCACGGCCGAGACCATGTTGAGCAGGGGGATGGCGTTGAAGACGAAGCGCAGCTCCTTGTGCGGCAGCAGCGAGAAGAGCGCGAGGTAGGCGAACACGGGCCACGCGAGCGCCAGGACGCTGCGGTCGACGACCGGCGCCGTCTTGATCGCCCAGGCGAGTTCGCGCCAGGACCGGCTCAGCAGCAGCCTCGGCAGCAGCGAGCTGCCTCACACGCAAGCCCCGCCCCCCGGCGTCGAGCGAGTTAGTCGGCGCCTAGAAGCAGCAAGTGACCAAGAGAGAGAGAGAGAGAGATAAATAGAGAGAGAGAGAGAGAGGAACCTGAGGCCGAGCGGCACGAGCAGCAGGGTGGCGAGCAGCGCGCGCGGGAGGGCCGAGTAGAAGTACCAGAGCGGCGGGCTGACGCCCCACTCGTGGCTCTTGTTCTGCACCGTGTTGAACCACAGGACCTCGCCCTCGGGCCACAGCCAGCGCTGCCTGCGCGGGCGAGCGTAGCGTGGTCAGTCGCCAGTGCAGAGGTGAGAGCCCGTCTTCCAACGAACGCTCGCACGCCGCAGTTACCAGAAGAACGAGTCGACGGCCACGGTGAGCGCGAGCGCCGCGACGGACGCGCGCAGCCCCCACCAGAGGACCTGGCGCAGCGGCACGCGGCTCTGGACGAGCATGGAGAGCAGCACGGGCGCGAAGAGCACGGCCGTGTCGCCGCGGAAGACGACGGTCGTGAGGCAGAAGAGCGCGATCGAGCGGTGCCACTTGCCCTGCCGCGTCCGACCCGACCCGCGCTCGGTATCAGTCAGTCAGCCCTGCTCATGGATCAGCTCGAGGCGACGAGAGATGGAGAGGCGGACGCACCTGGAGCCAGTAGCCGAGCGCGTAGAGCACGAGGACCTGCGGTCACCGCGCGAGAGCCACAGGCGCGGTCAGAGGCGGAGAGAGGGAGGGGCAGCAGCCTAAAGTGCGTGCGCACGAGGGCGTAGGTGTTGGGCAGCGTGCGACCGGCGTAGAACATGAGGTGGAACTGGCTGGCGCAGATGAGCAGGAAGAGCTTGCCGGCGTCCCGCCCGAAGCGCGCGGCGAGGCTGCGGCTGAAGAAGACGAGCCCCGAGGCCGAGAGCATGCCGAGCACCCAGCGCGCCGCCAGCTGGAGCGCCAGCTTGCGCGCGCCGAGCGCCTGCAGCGCCCAGGCGAGCGGGCTCGAGAGCGCGGCGACGGCGAGCGAGCCGACGAAGGTGCGCGGCACGACGCCCGGGAAGTCGACGTGGTCGAACGCGCGCACGCGGCGCGGGCCCAGCAGCAGCAGGTCGTGCGTCGCCTGCAGGTTGAAGCTCTCCTCCACCTTGGTGAACGGGCACAAGTAGACATGCGCCGACACGGCCAGCACGAGCAGCAGCTCGGCCGTCGCGCCGCGCAGGAGCGCGCTCATGGAGGGCGGAGGGGAGTGCGGAAAAGAGCGGAGCGGACGACGCGCCAACGAGCTGGTGATGCGTGTCAATAGAGCTGTCGGCGCTGTGAACTGGCTTGGCTGGTCGTTGGGAGCTGCTCGATGTTAGCGTGGACCACACATTTTACAATCAATGTTTTCCACCAATCATAGGTATGTTGACTTTAATTCAACCAATCAGCGGTATGATGACCACTTCAACGTGTTCTTCTTGCGGTTTGGCGAGCCAAGGGAGGGCCAAGTCGCCTCCTACAAAGCACTGAAGCCGCGCTGCAGACGCCCAGTGACACCACGAGCGTCAGAACAGAGCGTGGGCTCTTCGTCGGCTATTTTCCGGTCCGAGAGTCGGCGTGCGAGTGACGCGCTCGGCTTCTCAGAGGAGCTGCTGGCTGGCTGGCTGGCTGGCTGGCTGGCTGGATGGATGGATGGATGGATGGATGGATGGATGGTCGCTAAGTATAGACGGACCAGACAGCCCAGCAATCTACCAACCTACCAGTCAAGAACCCAAGCACGACTGCCGCGGGCTGTCGCCACTCTTGAACCCTCCGCGCGTCTCCACAGCCATGAACCGGAAGCTGGCGTTCGACAACCGCCTGTGCTACGAGCGCGAGGTGGCGCGGCAGCACTCGCTGCACCACCACAAGCTCGAGACGGTGCTGCCCACGTCACTGTCGCCCTCGCGCGTCTACTTGGACAGCAGCGCGCCGGCGAGGCACCCGCACCTGGCCTCGAACGCCAAGCGCCTGCAGCTCGAGCGCGAGAGGCAGACGCTCATCTACCAGCAGAACCAGCGGCTCGCCGACCGCATGGAGCACATCCTGCACCGCCAGGAAAACGCCTTCCTCGCGACCTCGCACGCGCTCCGGCCCGCTCCGCCCCCGCCCGCGACCCCCAGAGCCCAGACCGGCGACGCGGATGCGTCCGTAGCGTCCCCGTCGAGCCCGACGCCGTCTACCGCGTCTCCGAGGGGGAGGTCCACGCGCAAGCAGCCGATCCACAGCCCGGCGCGCGTCCACGTCCCTGGCATGCGGCTGGACGCCAACCAGACGCCACTGATCGACTGCCACCTGTCGCCCGAGTTCGCCATGGGCAGGGGCAACGCGTGCACGAAGCAGTCGCTCGTCAACAAGGCGGTGCAGCGCCGCAAGCAGGCGCAGATCGAGGAGGAGAACCAGCGGCTGCGGCAGCGCCTCGCCCGTCTCAAGCCCTACTACGACGCCAAGCGATGGGACGGCGAGTGGCGGCAGCACGGCAAGCGCTTCGGCCATTTGCGGCAGGACGGAACGGTCGGCTACCTGCTCCCTCCGCCGCCCAAGACTGCTCCGCCGACGGACGGACGGCCGCCCACGCGGTCGCTGCGGCCGCGCCGCTCTACCCGCCCGCGAGACGGGGAGCTGCCGGCGATCCGGTCGTCCGGTGAGGCCAAGGCGCCGTCGACGGAGCGGTCGCGGAGGCAACTGAAGCACAGGGCGGCGCTTCGGACAAATGAGGACGACAATGAGGAGGAGGACGCGAAGGAGGACGAGGAGGAAGAGGAGGAGGAGGAGATGCAGCTGATCGAGCTGCCTCTGTGCACGTTGCTCGAGGCGACGACGCGCAAAGGGGTCAAGATCACGATCGGCGAGCTGCAGATCGAGCTGGCGAGGCTGGACGGCGCGGCCGAGGCCGAGGCCGGCGACCGGTACGCCCCACTCATTGCTGCGTGTACCCGTCTCGGTCTTGGCGTCCTCACCCTGCCCTGGCTGCGGTCCTTTGCAGCGGATTCGTGGTCTTTGGGGCCTGGAGCGACGGCAGCGCCGCCTTTGAGGGGAAGCTCCTCGTCGACCTGCCGCTGCTGGCGCAGGTGGCGCAGGAGGTGGACGACCTCGAGACCATGTGCGTTTGGCCCACATCCGCCTGCGAATAAATACTCGGGCCCTACTTGTATACCTGACTGTGTCCCCTCCCCCCACTCTGCGACGCAGGATCAAGCTCGAGACGGTGGTGCACGTCCCTGACGTCGGCAACTTCCCGCGGCTGTCGACGCTCCTGGCGGAGGAGGAGCTGCAGCAGCTGCTCGTCGGCGTCGTCCGCAACCTGCGCTTCCAGCTCGTGACCGACGCCAAGGAGCTCCGCATCACGTGCAGACTGGGCGCCACGCCGTGCACGTCGACGCCCTCGCGCCCGCCTCGAGCGCGCGCAGAGAGCGGCTCGGTCGCGGGCGCGTGGCGGGACCGCGCGCGGCCCAAGACGTGCCCTTCGACCCTTCCGAGCGGGCCTGAAGCGAGCGCGCGCGGGACGAGCGCCGATGAGGCGGCGCTGGAGGCGACGGTCCTTGACGAGGACGCGCGCGGCGTCGCGCGTCCAGCGCGGCAGCTCGCCGCCTTGACGCGAGGAGCACTGTCCCGCCGCTTTGGCGTGCGGCTCGGGGCTCGGTATGCGCTGGTGGTCGTCTCCCGGTTCGACGAGGCGTCCGGCGAGCTCGTCGTGAGGCTGCTCGGCCTAGTGAGTCGGGAGGAGGCCGAGTTGGAGAGGCGCGTGCGTCTCGACAGCGCACAGACAGAGGAGATGGCGCGCCGGCTCAACGCGGGCGTCTCCCTGCGCGAGGTCGTCGTGGGCATTGCGGACCAGCTCGGCATGGACGCACCCGCCCAAGCCGGCGAGTTGTATTCGACAGCTTAATGCGAGCGCCGCGTCACGCGCCGTACTTGCCGCGCGCGCAGTCGAGCAGCTCGTCCTCGCGGAACTCGAACGCGCGCAGCTGGGCGTCCGCTTTGGCGACGCGGTCGGGCGCCAGCGCGCCGTACAAGCGCGTCAGAGCGGCCTTTGCGTCGCGCGTCTTGGCCGCGTGGTGCGCGGCCAGCCGCGCGTCCAGCTGCTGGAAGAGAGCGGCGTACGCTGGGCCCCGGCTGAGGATGCGGCTCGCCGCCTGCTCGTCCATCCCTCGCGGCAGCTGCGAGCCCCCCCGCTCGCGCAGCTTGAAGAGCGCGAAGGCGGCGTAGACCATGGCGAGCGGCGACTCGCCCAGCGCGTTCGCGAGCTCCAGCGAGGCGCCGGCTCGCAGCAGCACCGCCGCCGACTCGGGGTCGTGGTGCCTGAGCGCGAGCAGCAGCAGCGAGTCGCCGCGGACGGCGCGGTCGAAGAGGGCCCTGGACTCCCGCGGCGGGCAGCTCGCTGCGCGGTCGAAGAAGCCTGCGGACGAGACGGACGAGACGAGACGAGCACGCGAGCGTCACCGCCACGCGCCTGCAGTCGCCGACTGTCGAGCGATATGAATCTCAAACCGTAGGAGCAGAACTGCATGGGGGCGCCATAGCCGAACGCCTCGACCTGCGCGTCCACCGCCTTGGGAGGCAGCTCCCCGTCCAGCTCGACGAACACGCGGCGCAGCGTGGCGGCGTCTCGCCTGGCCAGCGCCTGGAGCGCGTGCATATCCCAGCGGTGGGCGACCAGGCGGACGTCTTCGTGGGGATCCATCGCCGCCGGTAGCGAAGTATTCTACTACGGCACGGACGGTGCGCTCGCCTCGGCGGTTGCGTTGGGGTCTAATTCGGCGCGTCGCGAGAGTCGTTGCGGCGCCCAGTCCGTCTAAAAGCGGCGACGCGCATCACGGACGGAGCGAGGGCGCTAGCACCTCCACTCTTCGCCCACTGGGAGCACCGGATAGCTCGTTCATTGCACAAGCAGACCGACCCGACCCGACTCGAGCCTCGCCTGCAGCCGACCGGACCGGACCGGACGATGGGCTGCTGCTCCAAGCAAGCGGTGGACGTCGTGGACGAAAAGTACGACGCGGCCGCCAATGCGCGCGCGGTGGCGCCCGCGGGCGCTCGCAAGTGCCGCGACTGTTTCTGCTGCGTCCTCTTCCTCGTCTTCTGGGTCGGGATGCTCGCCGTGGCCGTCGCCGGGCTGCTGAGCGGCCAGCCCGAGCGGCTGCTCTTCGGCGCCGACTACAACGGCACCACGTGCGGCACGGGCCGCCAGCAGGACCGCCCGCTGACCTTCTATCCGCGCGTGAGCCAGGACCTGCTCGAGCAGGCGATGGACCCGACGCTGGCGCCGACCGACTACCGCTTCTTCGGGCTCTGCGTGCCGCGCTGCCCGCCCGCGGGCTCCTTCATCTGCACGTACGAGGCCGAGGCCGCGATCCAGGCGGACGCCTCGCTGCCGACCGACGCCGAGCGCGAGGCCGAGCGGGGGCGCCGCGCGCGGGCGCTGCGGCTAGCGGGCGAGCGCGAGTGCTGGTTCGTGGCGCTGCCAAGCCAGACGGTCTTCTTCCGCTGCCTGCCGACGACGGCGGCCAACGCGACCGCGGTCGAGACGTGCGTCTTCCCGGCCGACGCGGACGAGTACTACGACGTGGTCGACGGCGCGCGCGTGCCCAACGCCAAGTGCCAGGTCAAGAACGTGCGCACCGTCTCGGACGCCACGGGCCCCGCGCAGCGCAGCCCGCTGTACGACTCGCTGCAGACGGCGGGGGCCGTCGTGGGCCGCTGCGTCGGCGACATCCAGCGCACGTGGCCCGCGGTGCTCGCGTTCGGCGGGGCCGTGGCGCTCGCGCTCGGCTTCGTCTTCCTGCTGCTCCTGCAGTACTGCGGCGGCTGCGTCGTGTGGCTGATCCTCTCGGGCTTCGTGCTGCTGCTGCTGCTCTTCGCGCTGCTACTAAGCGCCAAGGCCGGACTCCTCGGCGCCGCCGAGCTAGACGCGCTCGACCTCGAGCTCCCGGAGGCGCTGCGGGCCAGCCGCGACCGGCAGCGCGTGTACGCCGCCGTCGCGTACGTCTTCTTCGCGCTCGCGGGCGCGGCCTTCCTGCTCGTGTGCTTCTTCCAGAAGAAGGTCCGCGTGGCCGTGGGCATCATCAAGGAGGCGTCGCGCGTCGTGCGGCGCATGCCGCTGCTCGCGCTCTTCCCGCTCTGGCCGTTCCTCGCGATGCTCGCGCTCTTCGTCTACGCGGCCGTCGTCGCCGCCTTCATCTACAGCGCAAACGGCGCCGTCAAGCTCGACGCGCTCGGCAAGCTGAGCAACAGCGACGGGGCGTCCGCGGCCGCGGCCTCGCTCCGGAGCAGGGTGGGCGCCAACGACGCCATGCGCGCCATGCTCGCCTACCACGCGTTCGGCTTCTTGTGGACCAACCAGCTCATCAGCGCCGTCAGCATGTGCACGGTCGCCGGCGCCGTCAGCCGCTACTACTGGAGCCGCGACAAGGGCCGCGCCGGGATGGGCCGCTTCCCCGTGCTCGACTCACTCAAGAACTGCCTCCGCTACCACCTGGGCTCGCTCGCGTTCGGCGCCTTCATCATCGCCGTCGTGCAGTTTGTGCGCGCCGCGCTGCTGTACATCGACCGCCAGACGCAGGGCGTACAGCGTTCCAACCTCGTCGTCAAGGTGGCCATGAAGGCCGTGCAGTGCTGCCTCTGGTGCCTCGAAAAGTGCCTCAAGTTCATCTCCAAGAACGCCTACATCATGGTCGCCATGAAGGGCACGAGCTTCTGGGCGTCGGCCAAAGACGCGCTCCAGATCCTCCTCACCAACGCCGGCCAGGTCGGCACCGTCTCCATGGTCTCCTTCCTGCTGCTCAGCGCCGGCAAGGTCGCCATCGCCATGGCCTCCACCATCGCCATGTTCGCGTACCTCGAGGCTCACGCGGACGACTACGGCGTGGGCGGCCGGCGCGAGGTCGCGTCGCCCATGGCGCCCATCCTGCTCACGCTCGTGCTCGCCTGGTTCGTCGCCTCGGCATTCCTCGGCGTCTACGAGATGGCCATCGACACCATCCTGCTCTGCTTCTGCGAGGACAAGCGGCGCAACAAGGACTCGGGGCAGTACTTCATGAGCGACTCGCTGCGCCAGTTCGTCGACAGCGTCCCGAAGGCGCCCCGCCAGCCGCCGAGCGAGTAGAGCTCCACACCCGCACCCCTTTACCCCACCTTGACACGGCTCACCCGCTTGCTTTCCTCCCCTTGCGTGGCCTTTAACTGCCGATCTCCTTGCGCTCCTTGACGCCGCCGAGCGCCTCAATCGCCCGAAGCGCCACCGTCCCGTCGTGGGCGCCCGAGCAGCACAGTGGGAGCGCTGGGTGCCAGTCCAGGTCGGCCAGCGAGGCCTGGTCGAGCGACTCCATCTCCACAGGATGAGCTTGCCCTCTCTGTATCATGCCAACCCCACCCACGGTCAGCCACCTAATTCTCGTCTTGGCGACTCCTCTCGCTCGAGCACGCACCTTGAAGAGCTGCAGGCGGTTCGCGTCCGACACGGTGAAGAAGTCTCCGCCGCCGAGGAAGCGGATCGCCACGAGCCCTCTGGCGTCTTCACGGTCCCCACTACCACTGCCGAGGTGGTATCGACACGCAACGCTCGGGTGGCTGTCTTGGAGGCTTGAGTCGGGGTCGTTGGATGATAATCGAGACACGACGCCCCGGATCCCCCACTCCACCACCTCGCCCGACGACGCATGGGTGCTCAACATGGTCGTCGCGTCAGGGGAGAAGCACACTGCAGCGACAGATCGAGCACGAGCGTCGCCAACATCCTCCACGGGCGGAGACCACACTTCGCCAAGAGCGGGGCTGCTGGAGCTGATGAAACTGAACTGCCCGTCCGCGGTTCCGAGTGCCACGAAGCGGCCGCAGTCGCTCATGGCCACAGCCGACACCTCGCCGACGCCGGTAGTGGCCGTCCTACTCGAGAGCTCATCATCAGTCACGTCGAGTATCCGGACTTCCTGGACGGGGATGTCTCCACCATGGTCGTTCTCGTTCTCGTAGACGCAGACCGCTCTCGACCCGTCCGTGGCGCTGACTAGCTGGGTAATCCGCGCCTCGGACTCGGAGGGTAGCGTGGACAGCAGCTCTCCGTTCTGGACTTGCCAGATGCCGATCGAATGGTCGCTCAGACTGCACAGCACGGCCTACACATCCGTTAGGCGCGGCACGTTCGACGTATACGGAGCGCACCACTGCACCCTACCTGTTGACGATGGCCAGCCTTGATCCACGCCATGTGAGTAAGCTCATGCTCAAGTGCCAGCGTCGACGACGGCGAGAACTCTCTGCCCTCTTGCCTCCATATGTCGACGTGCGAATTGCCGATCTGCGAGATGGCCAAGAGCGTTCCGTCTCGCGAGAAGCGGCTTCTCGTACCCATCGCGGGCGTGTCCGACTTCCAGTCGCTCAGATGGCTGAGCTCTTGGACCAACGACAGCTTGAGCGCGTGCTCTCCGTCCCAAACAGTTCTGGGTGCGGCGGCGTTCCCTTCCCAGAACTCCGAAGGGCGAGCGTCATCGCCATCGCTGTCGTCGTCGTCGTCCGACTGCTCAGCATGCGGTTCAAGCACGGAGAGCGGATCCGTCCCTGGTATCGGAGAGAACGGCGGCGACATGGCGCCTACAGACTCCGAGTCGGCCGCCGAGGCGTCGTCGCTCGGCTGCTCCTCCTCCGACAAGAGGAGCTCCGACCCGAGCGGTCGCCCGGCGAGCTCTCCAGCGAACAGCACGTCGGTCGCGGCGCTTTCCTTCGCGCAGACCCCGAAGAGCTCGCCGAGCTCTCTCATCTGGTCGCGCGAGAGCCCCAGGTGGCTGGACGAGTACTGGACCCTGCGCCGCGGAGCGCCCCTGCCGCTCGCGCTCTCATCCGCCGGCTCGTCGCCCGGCGCACCGCCCGGCGAGTCGGAAAAGTGCTCCAGGAAGCTCTGCTGCACCATCATGCGCAGGATCGAGTGCAGCTGGCGGCCCGCGTCCTCGAGCGCCTTGATCTTGGCGGCCGCCTCGACGTTGAGCACCCTTGAAGGCACGGTTACGTCAGTCAGAGCTCGACCCGTACCCGCGCTGGTGCGGTGCCTCGACTATAGGAAGGACGACGGACGACGCACCGGAGGCGGCTGCACTCGGACTGGCTGACCTTGAGGCGCATCTTGAGCGTCGGGTCGTGCAGGCGCGAGAGCTGGACGGCGAGCAGCTTGGGCAGCGGCAGGCTGCGGAAGACGAGCGCCAGGAAGTTGCGGAAGGACGCGACGAAGGCCTCGAGCCACTCGCGGGTGAAGAAGACGCGGAAGTACGGGTCCGCCTCGGGGCGCTCGATGAAGGGCAGCGCGAACCAGCGCGCCCACGAGTCGCCGGCGTCCGCGTCGCGCGGCGGGACGGTCGCGTGCAGGCGGTTGGCGAAGCGCTTGAAGAACTCGGCCGCCTTCTCGCGGTGGCCCGTCTTGACCGCGTTCACCACGTACAGCCGCAGCAGCGACGTCTCGAGCTTCTGCAGCGTCTGAGCGGGTGGCATGGACGCGTTAATGGGTCGCGCACAGACATCACCACATGCCAGACCCAGGCGCGAGTGAGTAAGCTACGTGGATGAGAGGGCGGCGAACGCAACGCACCGCGGCGTAGGACGCGTCGAGGTGGTGGAAGAAGCGCGCGCTGAGGAACTTCCACGTCTCGAGCACCGACTCGACCTGGTAGGTCTGCACCGCCAGCAGCAGCTGCGACAGGATCTGGTCCGCGTCGAAGCCCCGCGCGCGGTCGCGTCGGCGCTCGCTCGTGAACGCCTGGAAGCTCTGGGGGCGGAGGGAGGAAGACAGTACGTGGAAGCGCTATTAGTTAGTGGGCTGGGGAGGGCGCCGAGGCGCTGGGGGAGGGAGGGCGCGCACCTTGGTGAAGCCCCGGAAGAGCAGGTACTCCATCACCAGCTCGTCCACGTGCGGCAGCAGCCCCTGCGCCTCGAGCATCGTCGCGGGCGGCGGCGTGTCGACCGTGTCGACCGACCGGTCCGCTTGTCTCGTTCGCGCCGCTGAAAACGAATGAAAAGCCAGCCAGTTCCGGAGCTGCTGGAGTATTCGTTTGTACAGGTTATTCGCGACGAGTTGAGCCGGGAAAGGCTTCCCAGAACTTGAAGTAGAGGGCAACACGCACATCAAATATCAATTTATAGAGGTGTAGCTGCTCGATCTAGTCTTGCCACACACTTGCCAACTGCCGCGTCGGACAGGACTCGGGAGGAACGAACGATGGACGCCGAGCGACACGGCGCTGCGCGGTCGGAGCGACGCGGCTAGCCAACGGGCGCATCTCGACCCCGGTCCGCCACTCCGCGGTGCCATTCCTCGACTGTCCAGCGAGCGGCGACAAGAAGAGAGCGCGCGCGAGAGAGAGACGACGACGACAAGAGCGACGAGTCCACTGGGGAGGATGCGGGCGCTGGCGGTGCTGCTGCCGCTCCTTGCGGCTCCGCTGGCCGCCGCGCTCGAGTTTACGGGCGCGCGGTGCGCGGCCGAGCCGTCGGCGCGCGTGGACTGCTACCCGTCGGCGGCGCGCTTCCCGAACGCGACGGAGGAGCTGTGCCTGGCGCACGGCTGCTGCTGGCGGCCGCTGGACAACGGCGGCGTGCCCTGCGCCTTCGACGAGCTGCGCGCGCCGGGCGCCGAGGCCTGCGCGCGCGTCCCGGGCCCGCTGCGGCTGGCGTGCCGCAACCCGCGGTTCGCGGCGGGCGCGCTGGCGGCGGACGAGGCCGCGTGCCGCGCCGCGGGCTGCTGCCTGCGCGGCGGCGAGTGCTTCCAGCCCTTCTTCGAGGGCTACGAGCTGGTGACGCTGGCCGAGACGCGCGACGGCTGGCGCGGCGACCTGGTGCTGCGCCGCTTCGAGCGCGGGCCCTTCGCCAACGACCTGCCCGTGCTGCTGCTGCACGTGGCGCGCGAGTCGCCGCGCCGCCTGCGCGTGCGCGTCTCGGACCCCGCCTTCCCGCGCTACGAGGTGCCCGAGGCGCTCGCGCCCGCCCCGCGCGCGGCCGCCGGGAGCAAGGCGCGCGACCGCTACGACGTGTCGTTCACGCGCATGCCGTTCGGCGTGGCGGTCGCGCGCCGCGGCTCGGGCGAGGTGCTGTTCAACTCGACGCCGCCGCTGGAGCGCGAGCAGGCGTTCAACGGGCTCGTGTTCGAGAACCAGTTCATCGAGCTGTCGACCCAGCTGCAGCGCGCGGGGCCCAACCAGTCGGACGGGCTGGCGCTCTACGGGCTCGGCGACCGCCTGGCGCCGCTGCGGCTGCGGCTGCCCACGGACGGCCAGAAGCTCCCGCTCTTCGCCCGGACGGACAACTCGTCGGCCGCCGAGTCGCCCCCCGCCCACGCGGGCAGCGTCCACCCGTTCTTGCTCGCCGTGGCGCCCTCGGGGGCCGCGCACGGCGTGTTCGTGCGCTCGTCCAACGCGATGGAGGCCGTGGCGCAGCGCGAAGCCGTCACCTTCCGCCTGACGGGCGGCATCGTGGACGTCACCGTCTTTGTCGGGCCCTCGCCCGCCGACGTGCTGAGCGAGTACACCCGCGTCGTGGGCCGGCCGGCGATCCCGCCCTACTGGGCGCTCGGGTTCCAAGTCGGCACGAAGCGTGACCAGTCGGTGGACGCCGCGGTCGCCACGGTCGCCCGCCTCCGAGTCGCAGGCCTCCCCATGGACGCGTACTGGCTCGACGGGGAGTACATGCGCGACGACACGCCGCTGACGCTGGACGAGGCGCGCTTCCCGGCCAAGGACGTGCGCGAGCTCATCGACGACATGCACTTCAACGGCCAGTACTTGGTCTGCGTGCAGGTGCCGACAGTCGTCAAGACATCGGAGCGCGATACGCGCGCTGCAGCCGTGGGGCTCGGCCGCTCGACCGGTCCGGACCCGTTCCGCCGCGGCGAAGAGCTCGACGTGTTCGTCAAGGGCGTGTTCGGCGAGCGGTACGCGCGCAAGTTCGTGGCGGGCCACTGGTCGGTGTTCGTCGACTTTTTCCACCCGAACGCGTCGGCGTTCTGGCGCGACCAGCTCGAGGCGTTCCGCGACGAGCTGGTGCCGTTCGACGGGCTGTGGCTCGAGCGCAACGAGCCGAGCAGCTCGTGCGACCGCGTGCTCGCCGGCGAGAACGACACGTGCACCTTCGAGGAGGAGCAGCTCGCGCTCCAACTAGCGGACGAGTCGCTCCGGGCCGACGAGACCTCCGAGCCCGGCGTGATCGCGACGGCGCCTCCCGCTGGGGCGGGCGCCGGGTTCATCCGCTCGCCGGACGTGAGCTTCCCGTTCGACCCCTTCCGGCAGCCGTTCACCCCAGGGCAGACCGAGGACGCCGACGCGCCCGGGGCGGTGCGAGGCAACCTGAACGCGCGGACGCTGCCGCTGGCCGTGAACCACTTCAACTCGATGCACTACAACGTGCACTCGCTGTACGGGTTGGCGCAGACGCGGGCGACGCGCGGCGCGCTGGACGAGCTGGTGCACCGGCGCTCGCTGCTCGTCAGTCGGTCGACGTTCCCGGGCAGCGGGCGCTTCGCCGGCCACTCGCTCCAAGACTTTGACGCGACGTGGGAGCACCTGCCGCTGGCGATCGCCAGCGCGCTGCGCATGAACATGTTCGGCATCCCGCTGGCGGGGCCCAACCTGGGCGGCCTGCGAGGGGACCCGACCGCCGAGCTGTACGTCCGCTGGCTCCAGGCGGCCGCCTTCTTCCCGCTGCTGCGCAGCCACACGCGCGCGGACGCCACGCACCCGACGCCGATCGACTTCGACGAGGCCACGACCAACATTGTGCGGGCGACGCTGCTGCAGCGCTACCGCCTGCTGCCCTACATGTACACGCTGCTGTACCGGGCGCATGCACACGGCGACGCGGTCGTGCAGCCGGTCGGCTTCGCGTTCCCGGCGGACGCGTTCGCGCACCGAGCGGCCACGCAGTTCATGCTCGGGCCCGCGCTCATGGTGGCGCCGGTGGTGGAGGAGAAGGCGATCGCGGCCGACGTGTACTTCCCGAACGCGACGTGGTTCGACGCGGGGGACGGCCGCCTCCTGTACTCGCCAGGCGCCGGCCAGCCCCAGTGCGCGCGGCTGCTGACGCCGCTGGCGAGCACGCAGCTGCACCTCCGCGGCGGCCACGTCGTCCCTACGCAGCAGCCCCGCGCGACGACGGCGCTCTCCCGGCACGAGGACTTCGTGCTGCTGGCGGCGCTGGGCGAGGACGAGTCGAGTCGGGACGGCCGCAAGTCCGCCGCTGGAGAGATGTACATTGACGACGGAGACACGCTGGACCCGGTCGAGAACGAGCGCTTCTCGCTCGTGCGGTTCCGAGTGTCCCAGCGCGCGAGCGACTCGCTGGAGCTCACGAGCGAGCTCGCGTTCGCCGGGTACGACGGGCCCGAGATGCGCGCCGAGCTGGCCGCCGTCAAGGTGTTCGGCGTGCGCGGCGGGTTCCACGCCAACTCGTCGGTCCGGGCCACGCTGACGAGGACCAGCGACTCGTCCTCCGCGTCGGTCAAGGCCGACTACTTTGCGCAGTCGAGCACGTTGGTGCTGAGTCGCCTGCGCGTTCCGATCGGCAGCGAGTTCAGCGTGCGGGTCCGCGCCGAGAGCCCAGTCGGTGACGAAGGAGACCACGAGCAGGGGGAGGGGGAGGGGAAGAAGAGTCGGGAGGAGGACGAAGAGGGCGAGGGCAGCGCGGGGGCAGGAGGAGAGGCGGCGCAGCGCGGCGACGAAGACGAAGAGCAGGGGCGGACGCAGCCCAAGACGAGGGAGCGGGGAGAGGAGGCGGGCGGACGGGAGGGGAAGGGCCGCAAGTTCTCGATCGCGTCGATCGTGGGCGCGGCCGTGGCGGTCGTGCTGCTCGTGGGCGTCTGCATCACGTACTTTGTTCGCCGCCGCGGGTACAACACGATCGCGTAGTCGGTGGAGGAAGCCGGCCGGCGAGCCGTGTCTGGGGAGTAAGTAGTGCGTACGGTAGCGCGGCTCGTTTGCATGTCGCTTTATATTCTAGCTATCGATTGGCTTGGATCGGTCCACGGGGCGCTCACGCGTCGGCCCGCGCGAAGACGAGGCTCAGGAGGAACCGCTCGCTCGGCTGCTGCGGGTCCTTGGAGCCCTCGGGCGGCTCTATGGACCCTAGGACGGACAGAGTGCTTGCCTCGCCCGCCTGGTCGTCCTCGGTCTGGAACTGGAGCGCCCAGCGGAGGCCGCCGCCGGCCCCGGTCTCGTCCGCGGACGCGAACTCGACCCAGAAGCGCGTGGGGGCCTCGATCTGCCCGCGGTAGTCTCCGAGCAGCTGGGCGCCCATGGGGATCATGCTCGAGAGTCCGCTGGGGAAGTGCCGGAAGACGCGCCGCCGGCCGTCCAGCGTCAGGTTCATGGCCGTCGGCAGCGCGCGGTCGAGGCCGGCGGCGGCGTCGGGCTGGACGGACCAGGAGGACGCGACGGCGACGGACTGCTCGCTCGTGACGCGCAGCGACACCTGCGCCCACTCGCGCAGGAAGTGCATGGCGCAGCCGAGCGAGAAGCCGGCGGCCGCCGCCTTGACGGACGAGCGGTTGCCGTCCAGGTCCCACGTGCCGTCGAACGGGGACGCGGGCGCGCGGCCGACGGGCGGCGCGGGGCGGGGCCGCGCGGCCGCCACGAACACGGCGCGGGCCTGGGCGACGAACGCCTGGAAGCCGAACATGGTGGGCGCCGTCAGGACGCCGATGAGCACGGGCCGCAGGGACGAGAAGGCGTCGTTCTGGAAGACGACCGTGAGGATCTGCTCCGTGAGCAGCGAGAGCGCCGACGGTGCAGGAGTCGAGGCATCAGCAGCTGCGGCGGCGGTCACTGGGGGCGGAGGGGCGGAGGGCGGCGCGGCGAGCCGGTCGGCGCGGTCGCGGAGCAGCGCCACGGCCTGGAGGTACCCGCTGCGGAGCGCGCGCGCGTCGAGGAGTCCGGCGGCGCTCTCGGCGACGAGGCGGGCCATGCGGTCCACCGTCTCCCTGTCGAACACGAGCCACCCGAGGACGCCGGCGCACGCGCGCACGACGCGGGCGGTGGGGTCGGCGTCCGGCTCGGGCCCGCCGCCGCCGCCCGGCTTGAGGAACGCCTCGAGCTTCTGCGGCGGCTGCGCGCCCTCGAGCTGGTGGTAGAGCAGCACGCTCCACTGGCGCAGGCACGCGTGGAACTGCAGCGCGTCGACGCTCATCATGAAGTGGTAGAGCACGGCCAGGTGCTTGACCGCCAGCATGGCGTCCGCGTGCAGCGCCGCCCACGCCCGGTGGTCCGCGCGGAGGACGTCCAGGGCGGCCACGCGCGCCGCGTCGCGAGGGCTCGGCCGCCGGATCCTGCGGCTGCGGCGGGGGGCGGGCGCCGCGACGCCGCCGTCGAGCGGGTCCCGCTCGGGCGACGCCCGCTGCGGAGCGTCCTTGGGCGACGCTGCGCCCTCGGCCTTGGCCCCGGTCCTGGCCTCGGTCGCGGCCTCGGTCTTGGCCTCGGCCCGGCCCTCGGCGGCCGGCGCGCGGCGGTACGAGACCACGAGGAACTCGGGCGACGTGGCCAGCGCCACGACGCGCAGCAGCCGCGGGCCGAGGGCGTCGGCGGCCGGCGGCGCGCGCTCGAAGACGTAGACGCGCAGCACGTGCTTGGTGAACCGCTGGGCCTTGGTGGCCGCGCTCTCCCACTCGTAGTACCACCGCGCGCCCGCGTTGACCTGGTACACGTGCTCGTTCTGGCGTCAAGGGACCACGAGCAAGGCGTTGGTAGGTTAGGCGAGTCGGCTCTGTGTTGTGCTGGTAGGTCCTGTAGGGGGTCCCGTGGGGTCCGGTAGGGCCCGGTGGGGTCCGGTGGGGCGAGGAAGGACCGCACGACCGGCGACTACGACACGTAGCTAGCCAGAGGCCGCCGTCGAGACGCACCTGCTCGAGGTCCGAGCGCTGGAGCGCGCCCTCGATCCAGACGCCCTTGGGGGTCAGCTCGGTCTGCACGGCGCCAAAGACGGCGTCGGCCGGCAGCTCGCTGCCCACGCGCAGCTGGTGCGCCTGCGCCTCCTCGAAGTGCGCGAAGACAAGCACGTCGCTGTGGCTGCGCGTCCACGAGCGGCCGAACGCGCGCGCCGAGCGCTCCACGGGCAGCCGCACGCGAACGAGCACGGGCGACCCGCAGTAGCTGCGGTTGACGTGCTGGGGGCAGCAGTGCGGGAAGCAGCGCAGGATCTGGGAGGGCACAGGCGGTCAGTGCGCTTGTTCGAGGAGGGATAGGGAGGGAGGGAGGGGCCGATGCCCAAGGACGTCTCTTGATGGCGTCGCGTCACGTGCCTTGGTGCGCTTGGTGCGGTTGGTTCTGCAGGCGACAGACGAGAGTGTGAGAGAGACCGAGAGAACGACGAGCGTGGACGCCATGGGCGGCCTCACGCACGCACAGACGCACACACGCACACACACACACACGCACCGCTTGTACTCGCTGCCAAAGATCTCGGCGTGGGCGCAGCTGCCGCGGAAGAACTCGCACGAGACGGCGGCCATGGTGGGGCTCGGCTTGGAGGGTCCGATCCCCCAGTGCGGCTCGCGGAAACGGTACGGTAGCGTCACGCGCGCCGGTGGTCGTCGTGGGCGGCGGTCGATGGCGAAAGTCGTCCACTGACTGGAGCTGTGAATAGGTGTGTAGGGTACTGGGAGCTCCTCCCACTGAGAGAGAGTGATCGCCCTCCCTCCCGAGTCCGGCGGGTGGCTGCTGCCCTGCCCTTCCACCACTCGCCGATGCTGTCGCAGCCCCATCCCCGTAACCCGTCGGTCGAGAGTCTCGGTCGGTCGAGGCTCGAGACCCGGCGGGAGGGCGGGCGTCCGGACCGTGGCGGGTTTCGTCCGCCTGTGTCACGATCATCGGGAGCCTTTGCGAAACTCACTGTACAGAGCGCGTGTCCGTCCCTCCGAGCGTGAGTCCAGCGTTGGCATGAGGCCGTCGTCGCCCGTCCTGCTCGCGCCTCGCGCCTCGCGCCTCGCGAGACCCGCAGCGCTCACCATCCCGGAGGAGCTGCACGCGTAGTCTCTATGGTAGAGCCGTAAGGTTGCAAATCCTCGGGCCGTCATCGGTTGCTGCTGCTGACACTACTGTACACGGTGTAGGTTTATATATCGCCGCGCGCTCTCTATTACACAATGTATGTACTGCAACTTGCGGCGGCTTGGGGGGCAGTGCAGAGAGGCGGCGGGCAGCGTTGGCACGGCTTGCGTGAAGCGCCGTGGATTGTCCACTTCCGACTGATGAAGCCGCCTCGAGCGAGTTGAGGGGGAACGACGGGCCGCTCGGCGTGGGATTGTTCGCCCGACTGGCCGTTGCGACGCCGTGAGTGACCGCGAAAAGGACCTTCCTCCCCTGTCGCTGTGGCTGGGAGGGACCCACAAAGGAGCGATCGACCGACCGATATCTTTCAGATCACCAGGACGTGCATGTGGAGTCCACACTGTGGACCTTTCCAGTGGGCAGTGTACGCACATAGGTATTTTCTAGGCGAGGCGGGGTCTCCATAATACAGACTGCTACGGAGCTCGAATATTCACAAGGCCACAGGTGATTATGACGGCGCGGAGGCCATGTTGTGTCCCCAGTAGAGCTCCAGGTGCTGCACAGGGCCTGCCAGACTGCAGTGCAGGCGACGGCTTTGATGACGGCCGTCCTCTCGTTCATCAATGGGCCATCGCAGTGAGACACAGAGAGTTTTTCCCAGAACTAGTACCTGATCTTACCCATATTCCCAAACCTAGGACCAAACAAGTGCATTGATAATTAGTGTGGCATACATGATAATTTCATGTGTGACGTGAGATCTGCGACTTCTGATGTACGACTTGTGATATGCGACTTGTGAAAACGTTTCGTGCACGTTATCTCGTACCACATTGGGCTTCTGCGGAAGAGGTTGCAGCTCTTCGCCTCTTACTTTGTATCACAGTGCTCGCTCACACTTTCACTAAGCCAGCATCTTCACATCACCAAGGGACGATCATTATGGACGACAACGCTCGCGTTTTGCTCGACTTGCAGCAAATGCACGGAACAAGTGAGCTGAAACTGGGACAGACATTCAATTCCGGGTCGCTCGCCACCAAGTTCTTGC